>CM029608.1:36191679-36481162 GCA_017311375.1 Mytilus coruscus
TGGATTCCAACAGCCAAAACCGTGTAAACATAATTCACAGACATACAACACTACTGACTAAAACAAACATATAAATAGATCTGACTAAGACGCCCTCAATAAATGTATGTAGTTGATAATAAATATGACAAAGACGCCAGCAAAAACGTTATCTAGTAGATAATAAATATGTCAAAGACGCCAACAAAAACATTATGTAGTTGATAATAAATATGACAAAGATGCCAACAAAAATGTTTTTATAGTTAATAGTACATACAGTTTTTCAAATCATCATGCCGCCATATTAATATACATCATCCCGGTAAATTACAAATCAAGTTGCATTTAAATACAAGGTTAAACAAAATGATAACAACACTGTAAACACCTCTTGCGTCCGAATCGCACCTCTGGACCCACCACATCAGAAACGCCCAAAGCAAAAATCCAATAGTTGGATGCACAAATACCGAGTCATGTCAAGAGTCATACGGCAAAGAAAGATACACAACCTCAGAACCTAGAATCTATATTTAAGACCATCTTGAAAATGTATTATTTGTGAAGTAGACACTGAATATTTATCTATTAGATCTTGTTACCTTCTCATGAATAAACCTCAACGTAAAGTCAACTAGCCGTCCTGAAAATAAGGTACCGGGAATACCATTGAACAGTTGAACAGAGTAAAATTAACAAATATTGTAATGTGAAAAGGGTTTGATCAATCCACTAGTAACGGGTTTTACTACTGAAACGGTCATTTTAAACTGAACAACTCTTAAATGCCTGAATTTACCGCAAGGAAAAATGTCGAGATCATTTTCAGTTGTTCAGTACATGTTCAGTACACGAACTATCGCGATCGATTAAGTACCAGTCAGTACTGATTCGGGTAATTAAGAAAAAACGCGTAGCGTTAAATCTAGTACTGTTAAGTACATTTTAGTACACGTCAGTTCATCGATAGAATCGTTGTCCAGTACTTTTCAGTGTATCAAAATAATACGAGGATAGCTTCCCTTTGATTAGCAGAGGAATCGTAATAAAAAAAAGCGGAAAAAAAATGAATAACAATAATAAACAAATAAATATAAGGAGACATAATCGACAACGGGACTGTAGATACACGTTTTTGTTAACATGCGTTTCATTTTCATAAATTGGTGAAAATAACATGAATAATAATTGTTAAAATGTTTGTATGGAACCATATATGGCGCGGAATCAGGGTCAGAAATACTTATTTACGTATATACATAATTCGATTTACGTATATACAAAAATAATTACGTATATACGTAAATCGAATTACGTATATACATAAATAATTCCGTATACACAGAAATCGAATTACGTATATACATAAATAATTCCGTATACACAGAAATCGAATTACGTATATACAGAAATAATTCCGTATATACATATATCGAATTACGTATATACAGAAATAATTACGTATATACAGAAATAATTACGTATATACAGAAATAATTACGTATATACAGAAATATTTATTTATACACAGAAAGAGTTTTGCACATACGTTATTTAAATTATGTATTTGCTTATTCCAGAGTATCAGCCAATCAAATCGTGTGTAACAGACGTTGTTAATTTTTCTTTTATATTTTTGTGGTGTTTTTTTTTTGTGCGGAGATGGAGTAATATAATTAAAAGAATAACGTCATTGTGTGTAAATTGTTAAAACATTTTTGTATAAATAAAATTTTATGCTATTCACTCCGATACTATATATATAGACTTGGGAGATATCCATTTTATTTAGATTTGTTAAAACAAATATTTTGTACTGGTATAGACTTGAGCACTCCCATCTGATCTGTTGAGCAGAGCCTTTAATGCATATAAATCTAGCAATAACCAGTCAAATTACTCATGGTATTCTAATATACTGTTTTACAGTGACAAACTGGATATTAACCTATCTATCTGCAAAAACTTAGTAAAATAAATTTAAATTGTATTTGAAAAATGTCTCCAGAAGAACTTTCTAAAGACATGGATAGACATAAAAATAACTATTCAAAAGATACTGGAAAAATAAGCACATATTTTTAATTCAAATTTGCTTTCAATTACGAAAGTAACTTAAATACAAAAAATTTAACAGCAGAAGAACCTTAACAAAATTTAGACTGAGAAACCACAGTTTGAGAATAGAAAGTGGGAGGCATGAACGAAAACTAAATATTATTTCAGGAAAACATGAAATTTTGTCCAGATGTGAAAGGCTCTGTCAACACTGTTCACTTAATTTAATAGAAAATGAGCTTCATTTTAGAGTGCCCTCTATATAGCTCACGACGATTAGAATTCTCACAAAATTTATTTCAAAAGTTTCCAAATCTGAAAACATAAATTTAGAAAATCTCTTTATCTGGATAATGACAAATGAAGTTTTAGTTTTAATACAGATTTGAGTCTATACCTAAATAAAAATTTCCAGATCAGACAAGAATCAAAGTACTGAAGTACTGAACATCGGATGACCGCAAGTTCTTGTGGATCGTCACAGCACTTGTCTCCGAAAAAATCACATCTCTATACCTGAAAGTGAGGTTAATATACAGAGATATATTTTTCTGAGACAAGTTCGTGCGTGGATGATGAATAAATGACAGGAATTCAACCTAACCGTAATAACTATTAAAGTAGTGATACAAATCAGTATACTCTGGTTTGTTGTTATATATTATTTTATATTAATATTTGTATATAACAGTTACATGTATATATAATTTTCATCCATTTGTATATCATTCTATTCTACTATTCTAATAATAGTGCAGTGCAAGTGCATGGTGGACACTCTTCTGTAATAATTCGATTTTTCTGATAGATTGGATATGAGTAGGCATTCATATTTTACCGCAAAACGTTCTTGAGATATTCTTCCGCATGCGTTAGCACAATTTTTCTGTACGTGTGCATAGATATTAATGGTTTTTAACTTATATATATATTTCTTACGACAAAACATTTTCATATTATTTATTTATGTTCTAAAAAAATATTTTTATGAGTATTCATTGAAGAAATGAATTTATAACAAGCGATAAGGAATGTTATTTTGCACTCGATAATGTCCGCGTATTTATAGATCGGTTTCAGTCAAAACGAAAGTTATGTAAGTAGAAATCTCTGTGGCAACATACCAATGGTTTGAAATGAATTTAATGTGCAATTATGGCTTATTTGCATACATGGCAATTGCAGATATGGATAATGGAACAATTTGTTGGATATCAATTTAGAATCGATCACATCAAAATGAATTTGTTCTTGCCATTAAAATTATTTTTAGTGTGCTTCAGTTCTAATCTTAGTCCTGGTTTACAAATAGCCCAAAGACCAGATTATCTATTTTGCCCTTTGAAAATGAAATGATAAATCTTTGTAGGAGACATCATGATTTGTACAAATTAACAAAGCTTTGTTCAATTTCAATCAATTAGAAACAAGATTTGCCAATTCAAAAGAGGAAATCTTGTATCAAGTTACAAGTCATTTTCACTTGTAGTTTCGAGGCCATGTTTTCGCCCAATTAAGACGAAATGAGGAATCTTTGTAGAAGACCTCATCAATTTACAAAACTTGCTGTTTCAGAATTTAATGGTATCGAGACTAGTATGAATAAAGTAACGTATCAACAAAATTAAAAACAAAAACACAATCTTTAACACATCTCAACATTGAGAACTAAACAAAAAATTGCAAAAGGTAATTATTAAAAATAACAATAACAATATCATGAATGAGAAACATTGGTGGCTAATCTCCCTTTTCCAATAAATGTACATTTACGAAGGAAATATTTTTTCCATTGGCCTTTAAGGACAAAGAGAGACAAATACATAACATCCCTACATGTACAAATGTAGCCTAATTTTTTCCTGGAGGCAAGTATTGCTAACCCTTCCGGAGTACCTGATCTCGTCCTCGGGTTTATGAGGGAGTTTGTGTTGTCCGAACATTTTTTTTTTGAGCATTTGTGTTGTACAATTTTGTCTTGTATACCGATTGTTTGCTTTCGAATACTGGTTCTCTTATGGGTACTCAAGACTACGTTTGTCTCTTAGAAATTATGTATGCTATAACCCTAGTCTTATTATGACGTTTGACAAAACATATGATCGTTCAATTGGGTAATAAAAGGATTTGCTCAAAACACAAGATTACAAATGTAAGCTTCATGTTTAACATAATAATAATTCAATCAGTCGTTTTCCACTATCCGTTCCAATATCGTTTGCAAATTCAAGAGTACAAAATCGACGTAGAAACAAGGATTTTAAATCTATTATGCACATATCCGTTTATGAAGGGACTTTACATGTCTCAATAAAATTGAGCATGTCGTTTTATCATCTCACAATTTTGTGATTCAAGAAATTTTAAGTCACATAAAGATACATATAACAATTTGAAAAGAAAACCAAAAACATAATTTTTCTGATGGACAATGAGGACAGTGAAAAATAAGTACAGTGATTGATATGGTTAAAATGGTTAAAATGACTTAAATAAACTCAAAACTATAGACGAAGCTCTTTGACGAAAATCGGGTTAAAGTTCATAGGCGGATCCAGGGAAGCCTGAGAACCCGGCCCCTATCTGGACAAATTTCAAAATTTACGTAGATTTCTGGACAAATTTTGGTCCAGGACCCCTTGTTGAACTAAAAATGTAGCCCCTTTTGGAAAGTCTGGACCCGCCTCTGAAGTTTGCACAATACAGGTCTAATTTTAATTTCAAACAATGATTAATATACATGTAATACATTTTATTTTGTCAGTACTAGCCCTTTCCCCTACACAATTTATGGAAAGTAACAACCAACAGTAGATACCTCTGTCATTGTTTATTTTATCTCTACCGAGCTATTAATATAAAGCTTCAGTAAAGATTTGATGGAAATTCATAGATGTATGACACCAATAGGAATTGTGCACCTGGCTTTTTTTGGGGTCCATTTCTACTGACATTTACAAGGTGTATAATTCCTATGACATTATGGATATGCACATTCAGTATAAATTTGATTCATGGAGAAATGACACCAGTAGAGCGCTTTCAACAGTTGTTTGTATTTTTACGTTTACAAGAGAAATAATACCTATAATCGGTTTTGAAAGTTCTGGTTTTCGAACTCGACCAAGTTATTGTTTATATAAAGCTTCAGTATAATTTGGAAAGAATTCATGGCGAAATGACACCAGTAGAGCGCTTACAGGATATTCAGATGGACACCTGAACCTTAACAAAATTGAAATTTTATAACGAACCCAAAAATAAAGTGCTACCACTATCTAGAGCCTCAAAATTGCGCCTGTGACCTGCACATTTCTGAATGAACGATTGCAAAATGCAGGTGCAAAAAATCTTCCAAATGCATGGATATTAAAAAAGTTCTGTTAAATCTAGACGTTATATCAAATTGAAATAACTCACCCGCCAAGTTTATACATCTCGAAAAACAGTTGTTAACTTCATGCATATTAACTGAAAATTGATAGTGTATTAACTATTGATTGCCACCGTTCTCCTGTAATATTATACTGAAGGAAAATGAAGAGCTTCTGACAAACGTACCGTATATAGTTATGTTCACGTCAAGGTCGTTAAATGAAACAAAAAACAAAAAAAAAAAACCCAAAAACTTAAGATTTTGCTTATATCAAACGATATCGAATTCACATAACTATCACCTGAAATAGAAATAAACGAAGAAAATCTACCAATTAATCCAAACAAAAGATGGCTACCAGTTCGTGCAAAGACAAAAATATCAAACAAACGTATACAAGTATACAATGGAAATGGGATCCCTAGCCCTACCATTCCGAAAGAAAGGGGAACGGAGTATTACAAAATCAACCCAAAGCCTCACCCATGGGACCCATCCTAAGTATGGTACTGTGGTTGGGGCTATTTTTGTCCATAGCTTTCTTTGGACTTCATTTCTAGTGAGAGGGGGAACATCACACTGATATACTTACAACTTTGATTCTAGTCAAGATAAGTTTGCACATCAAACTGTTTGAATACTAACCAAGATATAGTTTTTAATAATATTTCATTGAACAGGATTATCATCGTGTTCTGTCTCCTCTGAAGCATGGAATACAGGTCAAGGTAACCTACATTTGGGAGCAAGCCACAAACCCAAGTAACATGATTGTAGGTAAACTGGTATCTGAGAACTAAGATTGGACGTGGACATGGACGCCGAGGGTACTCAAACAGTTCATCTTACTTCCTAAACATACTCATCTCATATTCAGTTTTCTGTTTTGTCAGTTAAAATAATTGTAGAGTACACTCTAAAAACGGCGTTTAGATAGCAGTTCTGGAAGAGGTTGCCAGAGTTTCAACAAATGCGTCTGTTTTCTGAACTTTCCGTTTCTAAACAGCAACATATATCTCCATAGAGTCCACATTTCATAACTGATACTTTAGTGCAGTGCAAAGGATTCATGGATAGAGGAATATCTTTATCAAATAAGATATTTAAACAGAGTTACAAAAACAAACTTTAATATCCTCACTTAGAAATCTTATGGTCGCCATCACGATTTGGTTGAGCATTATGGAATGTCCATTTCACAAATGGTTATGGATGTGTTCCGTTGTCGTACTCCTAGTCCGTCCTTCTTATAGTGACCATGACTTACTATCGGCTTTTACATTACATTTGGACAATGAGCAGGAAAAGTTTAACCATTCCGAGCACCAGATTTCACTCTCGGTTTGTTTGAGAGTTCGCATTGTCCATGCTTTGGTTTTAGTGTTTTCGGTGTTTGTGTTTCGTGTTTATTCCACACCTTGTCATTTTGTCCTCGTCTGTTTTCCTGGGGTGCCTTGTCCCTTGATCATGTTGATTGTACGAGATTTTACTGTGACTTTGGTAAGCTTCCTGCTTTTTATGCCAATTAAACTGAATCAATACATTGCTAAATATTAAACTGGAAGTTCTAGAGAAGGTCAATTTATTTACTTTAGAGTGCCACTTATTGTTATATCAAAATACAAAAGTAATAAAAGCGTGTCTGTTGTCAAAATTAAGTGATTTTAAACAAACAAAATCAAACAAGCAAGCAAAAATATGCACCAACAAAATTGAAAAAAAAAAACAAAACAAAATACGTGAAAACTAATGTACCCAGATATGATATTTTGCAGGTAAAATATGCTGATTTATTTTTTTGATCGGGAATATATAAAAGTGAGTACAGTTGAAGCTGTTATGATAGTCTGTTGGTAGTCGCGCTAAATTCATTAAAAATCTTTCGAAATCGAATATTCCTCTCAAGGTTTAATTTACAATATACATCTCTGATGTGTATTTTGTTAAACAAATGAGTTAATTTGGCTATTTTATGCATTAGTTTTATTGTTGCTGTTTTAACTTCCCACCCGCAAAAAAAACGAGAGTTAGATCCGGAGCAGAAAACCGGAATCCGAACCCACGTAATAATGGAAGAAAAATTAATGACGTTCTCGGTTCTCATTGGTCATAGATAAAAGAGAAATCATTGTTATATCAATGAATATCATTGGCAGGTTGTATTGCCGTCTAGTATACAAAATATTAACGTATATACGTAAATCGAATTCTGTATATACGTAAATTGAATTTCGTATATACGTAAATCGAATTTCGTATATACATAATTATTTCTGTATATACGTAATTATTTACGTATATACATAATTATTCTGTATATACGGAATTCGATTTACGTATATACGTAATTATTCTATATATACAGAATTCGATTTACGTATATACGGAATTCGATTTTCGTATATACGTAAATCGAATTCCGTATATACAGAAATAATTATGTATATACGTAAATAAGTATTTTTGACCCTGATTCCGCGCCATAACCATATGAAATTCTGATAATTATTCTTTAATGGGTACGCAATTATAAGATATTGTTGACTGTAAACTGAGAGTTCAGCCGTAAAGATTGGAATGATGAAAAATCCCGATAGCTTTCGAAAATATCCACGCTATGATTTCGCGCCATTTGTCATTTGACAGTTACTTAATTGCTGTGTCCGACTGAAGTAACGTAAGTATATATTTTGAAAACATTTTGACAGTTTCGATCGATATACATATACATTCCTTACTTTACAAGAGTGTTTGTTTGATTTGTGAACTAGTTGAATGATTATTAACTGTTTGCATCCGACGACATTCACAAGAAGGGGGTTTGGTTACACAACTGTTCATTGAAATTCCTGTTCTTCGACATTTAAAACAAAATAATCTAAAACGAGAAGCTGATCAATTTCAAGCATTAATGGTATAAAATTTAGCCTTAGCATCAAAATAAACATGGACAGCAGGGGCGGATCCCCAACCCATGATAAAGGGGGGTTCCAACCTTATGTCCCCATTCAAAAGCATTGATCGTCTCAAACAGGGAGTTCGAACCCTGGAACCCCCCCCCTTTTGAATCTCCCACTGGGCAGCCCAGCTGTGTAACATCAGTGACAAGCATAACAAGGGAGCTGCCTATCGAAAACTTAACATTGTTTTATATGGAAAAAGAAAAGCATTTGCTATAAATGGTTATCAACATTTTATTTATACAACCAGAAGTCAAAGTTTTATCTTTATACACCAATCTCAAGTTTTTTTAAGAAGGAGTTACCAAACAGCTGCCCCACGCAATCGGTTCCTACTGTGACATATTAACATAAGGCCAAAATAAATAAATAGTGTGTTTCCTATTTCACCTCGAAAAAAATTAGGTAGGGTAGGTAGGTAAAACATTTTATTTTATAAAAACTTTATTTTTTTCTATCGATGACAGCAGAAAAAGGTTCCAAATGAAATCATTTGATGTGTCTTGCATGCTTCTTTGATATTTATAATAGTACTTTAATCTACAGCTTTTTTAATTTTCTGTTTTAGTTCTGTGTAAGAAATATGAAAATAAACTTTAATGCAAATTTTATGCATTTAATGGGTCGTAATATACTGACAGACTTTAGAAACGCAACGCACATTTTGGTGAACTTTTTTTAGCAAGTCACGATTGATCCTCATATAACTACTATTCATGCTTACCAGACTTCTTTATGGTTAGAAAAATCCAATACCTGACGTACCTGAGGTTATGTAACATATAAGATTAATGAAGTCGCATGAATTTCTCAATGCGAAATTTGAAACCAACAAAGGATTTTTTAAAGGATTTTTTTTTCGTGAAACAATTCGTTCAATCCGTACCCACACTTGAATCATTAAACAAATGTTGCATCTCCATATTGCCGAGACTAAGCAGTGAAAATCTGAATCAGGCCATAAGAATATTGCAGGCAGGAATACGTGAACATGCTGTTTTCAGACAATTTCACGTCAGGAACTTGTTTTACTGTCCTTACAACAACGGTACAGGCAGACAGGATTTGTTGATGATTATCCATGACCAGATCAATATGTAGTGACGACGCAACGTCAATAATTTGATTATGCAACATCATTTGCGAGACTTATTTACGGCTGCAACGTCAACTGCTAATCAAGTGGACGAATGCAATGGCAGACAGATTCATGCCAAAAATGTTTCCCATATACTGAAATTCCAAAGAATCGACTGCAGAAAAACATTTGAAGCTCTAAATTTTAAACCCCTTAATTGCTAAAACACACTGTAATGCATGGGGCAGAGGCAAATTCAAAAGGTACAAAACAGAACTCAAAACATGCCCAACAAAATTGGTTGACCTTTCTGACAATCATTTTGATGTTGGTTGCAGGCAGTCATTGCCTTTGACAGTGACACATCAACTGATAAGGAAATCAAAGTGCTGGATAGCACCTCTGGGAAGTTTGCAACTGTAGATGTGTATTATTTCAAATAGGTTATAGATGTGTATTATTTCAAATATGTATTTAATCACAGCTTTGATGTTTTTAACTAAACCATTTTCTTTTCAGCAATTATCAAAAATTATTTTTTTCATTGTTTGTCATTTAAATTTTGATATTTTCTATTGAAACCTTAAACTGTTGTTCTAAAATAATCAAATATACAATAAATTGTTAAATTTCTTTATGTGCCCATGCCATATCTAGGGCCTGTGATTTTATAGTATTTTTTTTTCCATTTGTAACTGGGCATAACCCTAACCATAACAGTAAAATGACGGCACAAAATTCAAACTTGATCTTGGTTTTGTGGTTAAAAGTATTGTGTATAAGTTCAGTGGCGGATCCAGGGGGAGGGTTCCGGGGGTTGGAACCCCCCCTTTTTTTTTGCCGGTCAATGCATTTGAATGGGGACATATAGTTGGAACCCCCCCTTTATCCTGGGTTGGGAACCCCCCTTTTGAAAATGGCTGGATCCGCCCCTGAAGTTTCGTAACATTTGGTTGAGACACACTAAAGTTAGAGCACGGAATTAAAAAATATTTGTAAGTGTTCCGCGGAACCCGGTGTCTCGCCCACTTTTGCTGTTAATTGCAGGCTCAACAAAAATAAGGAAAAAAGTTAATAAAAATATTCCTATCTATACTATCTTTTGATTGTTAGAAGCTTCTGTCCAAGTTTGGTAAAAATCCAGGATAGTTTATGAATCTAATAAATGTTTTAAAAAATTTAACTGCAGACTGTATGTAATGTTAACTGGAAGAAAAGCTAAGTCCATTAATAAGTAAAATACGGAAAAACAAGAACAAAATTTTAACTAAATTTCCTTCTAGATACTAGTTTTTGATCATAAACAAGCTTCTGTCCAAGTTTGGTACAAATCTAGGATAGTTTAAGAAAGTTATTAAATTTTAAAAACTTTAGCCACAGAGTGAATGTAATGTTTCCTGGCAGAAAAATTAAGTCCATTTATAAGTAAAATACTACGGAAGCGTAATAGCACCACACATTGTTTTTCATAATTTTCTTCCTATCTTTGCGTTATAACGCAAACTTTTGCCTTATAACGCAAACATTTGCGAAATAACGCAAACCTTTGCGTTATAACGCAAACATCTTGATTTCAATTATTCATTAAGTTTTGTATATATGCCAGTTTGTCATTAAATTTCTGTTGTGATTTAGTTAGGAAAGAACCATAAATACATGTACAAGGCAAAGTCATTATAATAAATATGCATAGGAATCAGAAAAGTATATAATTTAACAAGAAAATAGATATGTTATAGGCATATTTTATTTGAAAGACCAACATTTTAGAATTTTGATTCAGTAGATAAGAGCAAAAATAATGTCATACAATTGTAAAACTGTCAAGGCAAATAGACAAAATGATCTTTCTGCTGTAAAATGAACTATTAAAAGATTTTTTTAGCTCACCTGGCCCAAAGGGCCAAGTGAGCTTTCTCATCACTTAGCGTCCGTCGTCCGTCGTCCGTTAACTTTACAAAATCTTCTCCTCTGAAACTACTCGGCCAAATTTAACCAAACTTGGCCACAATCATCATTAGGGTATCTAGTCTAAAAATTGTGTCTGGTGACCCGCCAACCAACCAAGATGGCCACCATGGCTAAAAATAGAACATAGGGGTAAAATGTAGATTTTGGCTTATATCTCTGAAACCAAAGCATTTAGAGCAAATCTGACATGGGGTAAAATTGTTGATCAAGTCAAGATCTATCTGTCCTGAAATTTTCAGATGAATCGGACAATGGGTTGTTGGGTTGCTGCCCCTAAATTAGTAATTTTAAGGATTTTTTTTTTCGTTTTCGGTTATTATCTTGAAAATTATTATAGATAGAGATAAACTGTAAACAGCAATAATGTTCAGCAAAGTAAGATCTACAAATAAGTCAACATGATCAAAATGGTCAGTTGACCCCTTAAGGAGTTATTGCCCTTTAAAGTAATTTTTTACCAATTTTTTGTAAATTTTTGTAATCTTTTACAAAAATCTTCTCCTCTGAAACTACTGGACCAAATTCAACCAAACTTAGCCACAATCATTATTAGGGTATTTAGTTTAAAAAAGTGTGCGGTGACCCAGCCAACCAACCAAGATGGCTGCCATGACTAAAAATAGAACATAGGGTAAAATGTAGATTTTGGCTTGTAACTCTGAAACCAAAGCATTTAAAGCAAATCTTACAGGGATTAACTTGTTTATCAAGTAAATATCTATCTGCCCTCAAATTTTCAGATGAATTGGACAACTGGTTGTTGGGTTGCTGCCCTGAATTGGTAATTTTAAGGAAATTTTGCCGTTTTGGTTATTATCTTGAAAATTATTACAGATAGAGATAAACTGTAAACAGCAATAATGTTCAGCAAAGTAAGATCTTCAAATAAGTCAACATGATCAAAATGGTCAGTTGACCCCTTAAGGAGTTATTGCCCTTTAAAGTAATTTTTACCAATTTTTGTAAATTTTGTAATCTTTAACAAAATCTTCTCCTCTGAAACTACTGGACCAAATTCAACCAAACTTAGCCACAATCATTATTAGGGTATTTAAGTTAAAAATGTGTGCGGTGACCCAGCCAACCAACCAAGATGGCTGCCATGGCTAAAAATAGAACATAGGGTAAAATGTAGATTTTGGCTTGTAACTCTGAAACTAAAGCATTTAAAGCAAATCTTACAGGGATTAACTTGTTTATCAAGTAAATATCTATCTGCCCTCAAATTTTCAGATGAATTGGACAACTGGTTGTTGGGTTGCTGCCCTGAATTGGTAATTTTAAGGAAATTTTGCCGTTTTGGTTATTATCTTGAAAATTATTACAGATAGAGATAAACTGTAAACAGCAATAATGTTCAGCAAAGTAAGATCTTCAAATAAGTCAACATGACCAAATGATCAGTTGACCCCTTAAGGAGTTATTGCCCTTTATAGTCAATTTTAACAATTTTCATTAATTTGGTAAATTTTGGTAAGTTTTACAAAATGTTTTCCTTTTGTAATCTTCTTTTCTGAAACTGCAGTAGAAAATCAGTATAGAAAACAATCTACTAATGTACTGGCAATAAAAATAATTGATAATTCTATAACATGAAAAAAACCACATTAATACCTGATGATGGTGTTTCTTTCTTTACATTGAAAATGATGTCACAACTATAATCCCGAACAATAGGTCGAATGTCAGATATGTTTCAGTACTTTGGCTTCATTTTCTACAGATTCAAGTGCAAATGATGCTTGAATTCCTACACTAATTTATACAGACTTCATCCCCTTTCACAGGTAATGCCTGCCTCATATTATATTTAAAACTTTAATAGAATATCAGAAATTTTGAGAGAAAATTAATCAACCATGCAAGATCTAAAACTTAATTAATATTGTTCAAATTATCAATTAACTATTAAAAAGAAAATTCTCATTAAAAAATATAGTTCTTCATTTTATATTTTATCAGAAATTTCGGAAAAAAATGAATTTAATTGTGTCCCTTGTTCTCATTTCCTGGGATAAATCCAATACAAATTAAAGTTTCAAACCTTATCATTTTCTTCACAAGAATGAAGACCATATTTTCAGTGTCATGAGTATCAGTCATCATATTTGTTGTACTTTGTTGTTTAAAAGTTGAATACAAAAAGATCAACAAAGCAATTCAAAACCACTTGAATTTTGCAACAACAAATGAGAGTTTTAACGACCTCAGCTGGCTATACAACCCTTGCACAATCAACTGAAGTTTGCAGAAATCATTAAAAGGAAAGATTGCCCTTAAATGATAATTTTTATTACCTTTTTGTTTTTGGGGGGTTGCACAACAACAAAACTTCACAACAAACTTTCTCATCACTTAGCATTTCTCGTTAGATAAATTTTACAAAATTCTCTCCTGAAACTACTGTCAAATTAAACCAAACTTGATTTAAATCACCACTAGGATATCCAGGGACCACTGTGTATGATGACCCTGCCTGCCAACATGGCACACATGGCTGAAATAAACGCACTTTTAGTCTTATATCTCTGAAACTAAACGACAGTACAACAGTTGCATTTATCATGCATCAATTGTAAATAAAATATCAGGTGAGCGACACAGGGTCCTTGGAGCCTCTAGTTTAATTTTGATGTAAGAAATCGTTTTTAAATCTCAGAATATGATAAAGATTCTTTGATAAAAAGTCATGAAATTTTCAATCTAGAGTGGTAACTTGGTAGCAATTTAAATGGAGAGAACATAATTTTATTAATAAAACATCTTCATTTTATTCATTTATTGCAAAAGGGTAGTTAGCCAACTTTACACAATCCTCAAACGAGCTTACTTTGGAAGTATATTTATATTCGGCTATAGCTATATTAGCAGGGTTGGTTTTTTCTTGGTATAACTTTAATTTACTCAATTTTCATTGTAAAATATGTACATGTATATCATTTTGGGGCACTTTATAGCTTGATGTTCGGTGTGAGCCAATGCTCCGTGTTGAAGACCGTGCTTTGAACTATAATGGTTTACTTTACAAATTATGACTTAGATTGAGAGTTTTCTCATCGGCACTCATACCACATCTTCTTATATCTATTATCCTTCTCATTATTAGTTAAATAGTAAAGCATTTTACTTTGCAATGAGTACAAAGAAGATAAATTTAAATATATGCAGCCTCCTCCATTAATAACTGCTGCTTCCTTTGAATCTTAAATAAGAAATAAGATGAAACAAATGTTTGCGTTATATCGCAAAGATAGGAAGAAAAATTAAAAAAAATACGCTTCCGTAAAATACTGAAAGGATTTTTTTTACAAAATTTACTTCTGGATACTATCGTATGATCATAAACAAGCTTCTATCCAAGTTTGGTAGAAATCCAGGATAGTTTAAGAAAGTTATTAAAATTTCAAAACTTTAACCACAGAGTGAATATTTGTGGGCGCCGACGACAATATGTCGGATCGCTATGTCTCGCTTTTGACAAAAGTCGAAGGCTCGACAACAATCACAATTTTAAATTTGTAAAGGGCATAACTCTAGAACAGTAAAACTGACGCCACCAAAACTCAAATCTAAACAGTGTTTTGTGATAATGAGCTTTGTGTATAAGTTTCATAACATTTGGTTGAGACAAACTAAAGTTAGAGATCGTAAACAAAAAATTCAAGCAACTTTTCCGTTTGTTAAGGAGCATAACTCTAGAATTGTAAAATCGACGCCACCAAAATTCAACTTGACCTGTGTTTTGTGGGAATAAGTATTGCGTATAAGTTTCATACAATTTGGTTTAGGAAAACTAAAGTTAGAGAGCAGAAACTTATTTTGGATGTACGGACGTATGTACAAGTAAGGGACGTACATACTAACAGAAGAAAAAGGGTAAAACTTAATACGGTGGGGACATAACAAAAGCAGTATGACGAAAGGAATAAAAAGTTTATAAACACTAGATTCATAGAGGTGCTTATAACCCTGTAACACATTTTAAAGTTGATGCTGTGAAATTTAGCATTGAGGCAATAACATTTGAGATTTTTGGTTCGTCATAATTATCAGTTGGACTAGCACTAAGAGTAAGAAAGTCATTTTGCTATTACATGGACAGATTTTATTTAATCATGTTGCTACAGCACTTGTCTTGATACACTGAGTTATTCTAAGTAGAGGCTGACTTGTCTGCCTTATCCTTGTAACGATTTGTGTACAAATGTTATTGTTAATCGTAACACTGAGGACATGGGCTGTGATATGTACGAACTGTCGTTGAGTCAATGTTTTTTAGCTGTCAGTTTGATCCACGTGACTGAGCATGCTGCACGAGTGAAGGTCCTTAAATTCACATTGGAATGTGAAATAGCTAGTATTTAAATAGCGGAATTCAAAAGTTTTCAAATGTTTTGGCATCAAAACCTTCCGATCGATGTTTTGACTTTCTATCATAGCCGGTATTTACCTTTACTCATCCTTGGCGTGTGACATAAGCCATATGATTATCAATTATTTCTGTCACCTGTGTATAATTGTGCAATCAAACTTTTATCACTTGTCAATTATCCGACGGCTTGGTCAAAATATAAACATGTTAAAAAGTACGTTGCATTCAGTAATGTCAGTCATACGGGATTCTTCGATACACTGGGGTTTCACTTTATATTTAATGCTAAACATTTGTTAATATCGTACACAGTAAAAATTGCGCGGAAAATGTTCATTCATGAAATATTCATGAATGAGACGATGTCTCGCGTAGATTTCTTTGATTTTCTCTTCAGCGCATGGAAAATCCGCCAAGTAGTGTTTGTAATAATCATTTTCAAAATGAAGTTAAATTCACCTGAATTGTCGGTGAACATTCATTCCTTTTTATTCAAGCTGTAATCTTTTCAAAAGGACTCAAAATTTCAAAAGCATCTTCCTAGAATCAGTATTCAAACACTAGCACTACATTATCTTGGAGCAGAACATTTGCGATAGTCTGTCACCGGAAGTTAGAGGCCGACACCTTAGGAAAGTATTGCTATAGCAAACTTCCCAAAAACCAGGGTTTCAGTGCACACCACATGATTTAACCTTTAAAAAATGACGTCATGAGTTAAACTTTTGAACTGCAAACTTTTTTCAGACAATTAAGAAATGAATAAAAGTTATCTTTATACATTTATTTTACAAAAATTGCCTGTTTGAAAATGGGAATAAAAAAGAATAATCTAGTGTTGCATTTTTAAAGTCCGTCAGTATAGAAATATGTTCTTATCGATTAATTATCTTAAAGCAAAAATGGCAGTGAAAAATCTGGCATGGTATTATTACGTTTGGCCTCGTTGAACCTAACAATGTAAATGACACACAGGGTATACATGTGGGAACAGATTCCTACCCCTCTTTTTTAGTAGTAAAAACACAGCAAATCGATGCCAAGCAGCGTCTTATTATGATTTTTCGAGGGGTAATATTCTTGCACCCTCTTTATAGATGTGTTTTGATGTTTGACAGAATTTAATCTTGAAGAGGGGGATTCTGACAATATTAAAATTCCAGGTTTTGAGAAGAGTGAAAATGCGAAATCTTTGTCTTATTAAATCTATGGAAAAAAATTGTAGATATTAATAGGACATGAATTTATTTCCTTCTCTAGTATAAACTGTTGTAGGACCAGTCAGAGAAAATATAAAAGAATAAAAGTAGACATGGTTCTGGGGCAGATTCATTTATAAATGAACATGAATCATACACCATCCATGTCTGCCTACAGGGGAAAGCTTTCTATTTTTTGTCACACATTGTCTGTCCACTTGCTGTCGTTAACTCAAACTGTCAAATGCTCAAAAGCATTAACAGCCGTTTATGTTGCGTCCTAAGAAGAATTTTTTACAACATTCGTAAGAGCATTTTCCACAACAAAAGCTGGATTGATTTTAGCAGTAAATTGATCACATTTTACTCTTAAATTATTTGTCAATTTACCGACAGAATTAGATACAGTCTGTACAACGATTCTGAATTTGGTCCAAAGAAGCACAGGTACAAAACGAGATTTTGTTGATATATGTATATATACTGAATACATTATTCACTATATATACAAATATTTTAAAAATCTTGTCTTGTACCTGTGCAAAGAAGTTGAGCAAAAAGCTTCAACTTCGTATTTTTTTCGTCTTTAGGTCCATCATGGTGTTCTTTAAAAAGATTCATCATATCGTAATTATCCGGAATTAATGTCTTTGTATTTTGCAACCATGTGGATCACATGGTAAATACGCTGCACGGTTGTGAAAAAGCCATGCTTGTTTATTTAATATCTTGGTTGTTGCAACGCTTTGACTTATCTATATTGGTCTTTTCTATCAAACGTTTTGAAGATCTGCAGTTTTCTAAACGAATAGTCGGATCCGGACAGACTGAAAAATCCGGATTTTTAATATTTTTATTTTATTTTTGTCAATAAAATGTTTAGGGTTGGCGCCAGTAACGAAGGTAGGGTCGGGAAACCGGAAACACACTATTTATTTATTTTGGCCTAAGCATTGTGACATATGAAATTTACTGGAAAGTGCACACACTCGAAAGATGTCTATTTTGATGTAAACAAAAAAAAACACTGTTATGTTAAAGTGGACCATGTGTCCCTTTCAGTTTGAAAATTTCCCACTAAAAGATATGTTTTTCCTATACTATGTAACTGAATGCAAAGATGACTTCTGGTTGGAAAAAATTTATCATTGGTAAGACATAATTTTGTCATATCCCATGATATTTCTTAACAATTTCTGTTTCTGTCAGGTACATGTCTAAAACTGCAAAAACGGGTGTATTACATTTGCATAGATTTGGGGATTAACATATGTTACATTTGCACACAAAAAGAATTATATCACATTTGTGCACTTTAACCATTGTTAACCTATAGATCTACCTGTATATTTAGCATGCTATTAAATACTCCAATCTTAATTGTCTAGGATTGTCAGTTTTACTATCAAAGGTTTGGTGGTTCTCTCATGGCACTCCAACTTACTCCACCAATATAAATAGACCTCCAGGAAATAGCACAATAGTCAAAATAGTGCTAAAAGTGGCATTAAACACCAATCTATCAAAATATATATAATGCTTTTCATGAATTTGTTTACCTATACTGACTTATTTTGCTTGTTAATCTAAATCTATAGGAAATTATGTGTTTTCAATACTCGTTGATTTTAAATTTGCATGGGAAAACAACCAACAATGATACACAGAAGAAGAAAAGGCTGTATAGTTTATTGACGAATTTAGCATCACACCTAATTCTTTATAGTTTTTGAAATTTATGAATTTCGGTGAAGTTGAACTTTACATCAATCTGTTGACTAGCTATTAAATGATCAGCGTGGAAGATAGTCTCATTGGAGATCATACCACATCTCTTTATCTTTTAAATAGTGCACCTGAGATAAATTATGATTAATTATAAAATAATCTCAAAGGCCTTTAGTTTTCTCATTTAACATGTTAACACTGTTTCAAATTTTCATGTTGGACATTTTATAGCTGACTATGTAATACATTATGGGGTTTTCATTGTTGAAGGTTGTACAATTGCTTATAAAATATCTTTGCCATTTGAACTCTGGTGTATGGTTGTCTCAATGGCAATCATGCCACATCTCCTGATTTTCAAATAGATTAGAACATAACTCATGGCATTAGTTTTCTCTTATGAAAATTTCAGAATTTGTCATGCTGTGCCTTTTATTCTCACCACACAATACAGTATGAGTTCTGGTCATTGTTGATTATTATACAGTGTCTTATACTTGTTTAACAACCTCGTCCTTTAGTCTCGGTTGGATAGTTTCTCATTTACAATCATACAACATCTCCTTATCTACTATATCCATGTTTATTGAGTTGGAGAATGCAGGACAGAAAGCCCTAGACAAAAAGGTACAGGAAAAGTGATCATTAAGTTTTGAGATAAATTTGTCTTTGATTTTTAAGTATATTTCCTATTTTCTTGAACAATTATATGTAAAACAGCATTGATATCTTCTAATATTTGTCCTTAAATTCATAATTACATTGTATCTTGAAAATAAGCCAATTAATACAATAAAGAATAGAATAGAATATTTTTATTTCCCAAATTACATGATGTATTAATATATTTATCGAAATGAATTCATAACCATACAAAACTGAAATTAGAATAGGTAATAATCAGGATGTTCACCTTGTATTTGTAATTATCAGAAATCAGAATATACATGTACATTCTATACATGCTACAGGTAATAAACAGATGTCAACAAAACAGTATATTGTCTTGAGGGGTGAATTTCAAAGGGTCATACATGTAGGTATCGCACACGACTACGATTTCCACAAATGTTAAATTGCACCACTTATCATGTACCTGCTCATATAATTTTACTGGATATTCAAACCAATTTGAAAAAGAAGTATGAAGCAACATGCTATATTGTATTCTGTTAAAAAATGCATTTTTAAAGGTTATATTGGGTATTTATTTATCAACTTAAAACATTAATTATTTCAAAATGTAATGATGAAAGAAATTAAAACACAAATGTCATATGAAACCCAGGGTTTACTGATAAATTTTAGAAGGAAATTATAGCTATTTTAGTTGGCCAACTTGAGGTAAAGTTTTCCCTAACATGTACTTGTACTAAGACTAAGATCATAAAATTAACCAGAGACAATTTTATTTTTCATGACCAACAGTGAATTTATTGCTGGCCTTTTCTTTAATCTTCTGTTCTTTAAGTACTTCATTTACTGTAACAACAGACAAAAGGCCAATTTTAGATAGTATTTGATACAGTATCTTATATATGCCTGTTGAGAATAAAATTGCGTGCAAGTTTTCACTGAAAAGTGAAAAGTCTTTGTATCAGACCATACTGTTTGCAAAAAGTTGAATGCAAGAGTCCTTTTGTACTCACACTTCTTGTATCGTGTCACCTGAGTATAGAAATGAGCAAAAAGAAACAAATTTGTATTTCCTATAGCTTCAGTATGCATTTTAAATGTGAATATGTGCTTTGGCCTAAATTGACCCTAAATTATTTTCAGTCTTACTTGGCCCAAGACCATTTTGTACTCATATGATATGCTATTTGTAATTTTTCTTTCCATGTAAGAGGGGCGGACAGGGTAAAGAGAGACAGAGAGAGGGGGTGGGAGAAAGGAGAGAGGGGGAGAGAAAGGAGAGAAGGGGCGGGATAAAGGAGAGAAGGGACAGGAGAAAGGAGAAAGGGGTAGAAAAGGGAGACAAAAATGTATATAAAATTTATTAAAATTTAGCTGGAAAACAATTATTTTATTAAATTAGTTAATAAAAAGCTTCAAGAAAGTGCTAATAAAACGTAAAATAACAAAAATACCTAACTAGGAGGAAAATTAAAAACGGAAAGTCAAATGGCAAAATCAAAAGCTCATACACATCAAACGAATGGATAACAACTGTCATATTCCTGACTTGGTACAGGCATTTTCTTATGCAGAAAATGCTGGATTAAACCTGTTCAGTTTTATAGCTAGTCAAACCTCTCACTTGTATGACAGTCCCATAAAATTCCATTAAATATTATAGTAACGGAAACGACCTAACGTCACGAATTCATAACGATCTCTTATATACCAAGAAAGTCTAAATACTAACAATTTCCAGGATTTTATAGTGAGTCCGATCATGTATAGAGTCACATGTCATCATCCTTGTTTTTTAGATAAATTGCTTCAAAGTTGACCGATATGCGTAGAATTTGGCAGAAAAAAGATGACGTTACTGAATATAGAGTAACGTTATTTTTACTCGGAGGTATTGAAAAAATATGTAACGGGATTTGTATGGTGTTTGTTATTTTGTTTTCATTTCATCTGTCGGGTTTCCTAAATTTCCTATTTATTCTACTAGAAAAAAAAACTTAATCCTACCAAACTAGACAAAGGTAATGCCACCGCTACTTCCATGCATGGATAAAGTGCTTCAAAAATTTGATTAAGTAAACAGTGATTTTCAAGTACAATTTGAATTGATTGATTTGAGGCTGCAAAATGTCCAGTGGCAAATATTTCAGGCATGTTCAGGATGACACAATACAATTTGAAAACTGTATTCAAACATACATTTGAAAAGACTAAGTTCAACATTCTGTCATTCTGTCATTTGTGAAAAATTATACAATAAAAACATCCTGAGAATATACATGCATTCTCTATAAGTAAAACACTAGGCGCATTATAAAAGTTCCACTTTGAAATTGTACACTGTAGATGCAGTAAGTCGGACTATGTGCTTTACGTGCCTTTATATATTTTCAAAATGCCAAATCAAGCAACCTGTCGTTTAAAAATAAAACTGACAATATGCGCACTTTTGGTATATATATATACTAACACTGTGTACATAATGTAAAGTTGAAGCTAAAAAAGTAATATAGCACCAAGAAATAAGTTGTGTAAACCCTTAGCTATATACGAAGTGAGAGACGTGCGGTCAAATGGACATGGGTAAAACAGTATGCTCCCGACATTTTGTCGAGGGACCGAAATATATATTAAGCGTATTACAATTATGTTCTATTTTACAAGGCATTTGGTGACAAAATATATTTTTGAATAGTTCATAGTGGAATGTAATTGGGAAATCTCTAGTGTACATCAAGTCCAATTCAAACAACAAAACACACCCATCCCTTCATACACACAAGTGTAAATCAACATGAATCAAAATCGAGAGAAATAACATTCACCTGTAATCCACCTGTACACAATCAGTGCAAATGAAAGAAAAAATCAGCGCAAATGAAATGCAGATCGGCGCAAATGCAAAACGACGCTTTTGTGGGGTTACCTTCATCAAAGCACAGATTATTCAATTATTGTTGGCGCTGTTTTTTTAATGAATCGTGTGATTGTAAATTTCGAGAAATAATTTGTTTTGAAATCAGAAAATATATACTCATGGGATCTGAATGATCTAATTTTATTTCGTCCCAATGGGTGCACATAAGTGTTGACATCCCAAAATGTCAAGCCTTGTTAACTTTTTCCACAATCCGAAGTTGCTGTCCCGTGTAAACTGCGCTTATACGATTACAGTGTTGGCAATTTATTTTTTACAAGCTTTCTGAACCATATTTTCCGTGCAGTCCAAAAATATTCAGAAACTGGTTACACTTGGAACATAGCATAGGGAAAGTTGTGCGGCAAAATAACCAAATTCAAAGACAATTCAATTATTCTGTTTTGTTTATTCCATTCTAACAAACAATTTTCTACCTGATTATCATTAGCTGCTTGTACTATGCATTTTTGCTAAATTATATCTATTTTGCAAGCAGCGTTTTCAACAACAATGAAATTGCACAAATAGTGACACAAAATTCCTTGTATTTTCACACATTATCCTGCGTTTCTATAATTTGGATTTACATGTATACTTTAAAAAAATTCATCAGTAAACGGCGTGCATCAGACTAACAAGTTCAATGCAAACAGATAGCTTAACAGTCAGTGAAAAAGTTATTGAGGTTTCTTGAAGCAGAAGAAACAACACTTCTATCTTGTGAAAGGACAAGACGGGGACGAGTCATATAAAAACAAGACATTTGATCGATTTCTTTTAAAATGAGCTTCCTATACATAAGTTTTTCATGTTTTAGGGCGGGAGAAGGGAGAAAGATACCCCTGTCAGCCCCCTCATGTAAAGTACATTAAATACATATGGAAGGATTATATATAACAAAAAAACTTCACAAATTTAAAATTGCTGGAAAATATTACATCTTCATGTAAGGCCCCCATTCATTCACAGGCTCATATAAATTTGACTTTTGAATAATTGTAATAAATCTGATACATCAAATGAGTGTTCTTTTGCTTTTAGTACATCATTGTACATGATATATTAAATATTAGGGCATTTAAAAAGTAATTTTTTGCAATTTTTGAATTTTTAAAGCCCCAAATGTTGATAGTTGAAATTCTTCAATTTTAATGTCAAAGCTGCACAGTCAAATATAGTCCCTAGTGTGGACACTGTGTTACTTGCTATTTTTTTTATACCCCTTCCAAATTTATTTCTTCATGTTTGTCTCAAATAGCAAGTAGGGGGATGAAATTGGGTCATGAATTTTAAAGTAAAGTTATGATTTGGTCCAGCTAAAAAAGGTTAACAATTAGTATTTCGGAAGCTGTCAAAAGAATTCAAGACCCACTTAACATAAAATTGTCCATATTTTGAGTTAGAGCTGATTAGGTTTTCTATAATTTTGATATATAATTTGTCCCAAAAGTATTACACCACATTGTAAAAATATTGTCTAAAAGAAATGCACTATGAAATTTATAACTGTGTTCTCGGGCCATGCTTGAATGCTTTCTCCTACCTAAATAAAAGTTGTTGTAATTGTGATTTTCTTGGAATATAATTTTAGAGTACTTACACAATAGATACATATAAACTAAAGAAACAAGTCCATTCTTAATATATAAATTTTTTTTTTGTAGATGATTCCCAGCTGGCAGCTGGCTAGAAAAATGAAGCAGTCTACAAATGATAAATGTGCACTTATGATTTGTAGGAAATAAAGATGTCAATCGCTAAAGACACTTGGTAGTTGCAAGTTATGAAAGAGTGGATGAATTCATAATTTTGTGTATGTTATTCATTGTTTTTGGAAAAATGAATAGCTCAAACAGCATTGTACAGTAGTACTACCATGAAGTGGTGTTGGGATTAAACTGGACAAGAAGCAAATAGTGCATTGAATAAATAGCAATTTAAACTAATAATTTGTTAGAAAGATCATACAACTGGATAGCTGTTAATACCTTGGATAATTATTCATTTGAAATAGCAATTTGGAATTATAAGAATTCAAAGTTTTAGTGCATATATTTGTAGTGCATCATACATGTATCTGAATTTGATTAGTGCCTTGGATAAATATTTGTTTGAAATAGCAATTTGGAATGACAAGATTTTATAGATTCAGTGAATATTTATATTATAGTACATAGTCACCAAACTGGCATTTTATTCTGGTCAAGCATGTTAACAATCATGACAATACTTCAAAGTATCATTTTATTTATATGACCATTGATCACAGCTGCTTTTGCTATTAAACAAAATTAAGACAACAATTATCATTCAATTACATGTACATGTTATTATATTCATGATGTTGTTGTCTTGTATAATATAAAATAAGGAGATGTGATATGATTGCAAGTGAGATAACTATCAACCAGAGACCAAATGAGATAGATGTTACATGTAGCAACTTAATGTCGTCACTGTACAGTCTTCAAGGACAGTCAGGGGTATACGTACTACTTGTACAAGTTAATTTTATTTACTTGAAGAAGTAAAAAAAAATATACACATATAAGTAAATAAATAACGTTTGAATAATCTCCCCTTAATTTTCTCAAAAATTTACTTGTATAAGTAAATTTTTCTTACAATCCCACAAAAATCCTCAAGTTTTGAGATGTAAAATCATGCCTTTAATGATTTTTCCCAGGTTTGCTCAAATTTTTTTTATTAAAGTTCAATGTTTCATCTCATTAATTCAACAAAGAAACTGATTGAGCAAAGATCTTGTATATTTGGGCAAGGCCTTCAAAAATTGCTCCTTTGGGGCTTGTAAATGAGCAGTGTTATGAAGATAACAGACAAATGGGATTTTCATTGTCCATGAAATTACACTTAAATGATTAGTAAAGACATCTGCAAAGGGTACACAATTCAAAATTCTATTAGAGCAAAGAAATCTTAAGAATTCAAGAAAAGAAGAAAGGATGACTTTTACTTATACAAGTAAAAAATTCTGAATGTCTAAGGGACATAACTAAGACAATTTTTTTTTACCTATACAAGTAAATAAAATTCACTTGTATAAGTATCCTACAAATTTACTTATATCATGTATATGTGTATATTTTTTTTTACTTCTTCAATGTAAATAAAAATTACTTGAATAAGTAGTACCCCTGACTGAAGGATGAGTAAAACTGATACTGCATATATATAGCAAGCTATTAAAGGACAGATATAAAAAAAATACATAAAACAGTTCAAAACTGAAACCCAACAGCCTAGTTTATGTACAATATGTATGAAAAACAAATATGATGTTGCAACAAACAACAACCGCTGAAAATTTGCCTACCAAATTTAAGTAAGGGTGATTGTAAGTTAGATTCTTATTCTAGACTTAAAATTAGTATTTGCTACTCCTCAGTATACATGACAAAGCACATAGCATTCAGGAAAAGAGTTGAATGTCTTTCAGCAAACTCTTTCTTTTTGCGGTAGCATGCTTAAAATCTACCGGTAGTTAAACCTAGATCGGTCTACTTCAAATTAAAGCAGGTTTCTTACATACATCTATAAAAATAGTGTCCTTAATATGCATAGTGTTTTCCATTGATGTAAAGCTACCTTCATTCATTGGAACAGAAAAAAAACATGTGAATACCTGTGTTAATAGAGGTCACCAGCTGGGGTCGAAGTCACATTTTAAAAAGAAGTTCAGTAAAGGCTATGATTCATACCAGTAATTCATAGATGGTAATAGTATGTCCCATTATTTGACCGGATTGAAGAAGTCCAAAACTTTCTTGTAGTCTGGATGGGAGCTCCTTGAATATGTTAATTTCTGTATTCTTTAAATTTGTAGACCATTTTTCATCATCTTTGAAAAAAGTGTTCAGTTGAATTCTTTTGAAAATCATTTTACTATTAAATTTTATTATACCCCTGCTTTAAAAAAGTGGGGGTATACTGTTTTACCTCTGTCTGTCCGTCCGTCCATCCATCCGTCTGTCCATCCGTCCTTTGAATATTTTTCGTCGCATCTTTCTCAGGAATTACACTACAAGGATTTCTGAAATTTGGTTTCAGGGTTTATATAAGTCAGCTATACCGTGTGATGCGTTTTTTAGGTTCATCACTCAACAACTTCCTGTTTACCTTCAAGTATTTGGGCGGGGGTATCATCAGTGAGCAGTAGCTCACAGTTTCACTTGTTATGCCCCTGCGGTAGCGGATGGGGCATTTAGTTTTACCCTTGTCCGTCTGTACGTACGTCACAAAATTGGTTTCCGTTCTCTAACTTTAGTTTGCCTCATCCAAATGTTATGAAACTTATACACAATGCTTATTACCACAAAACACAGATCAAGTGTGAATTTTGGTGGCGTCACTTTTACCGTTGTAGAGTTATGCATGCCCTTTACAAATGGAAAATTGCTGAATTTTTCATTTCCGTTCTTTAACTTTATTTGCCTCAACCAAATGTAATGAAACTTATACACAATGCTTATTACGACAAAACACAGATTAAGTTTGAATTTTGGTGGCGTCACTTTTACTGTTCTTGAGTTATGCTCCTTTACAAATGAAAAATTGCTGAATTTTTCGTTTCCGTTCTCTCACTTTAGCTTGCCTTAACCAAATGTTATGAAACTTATGCACAATGCTTATGACCACAAAACTCAGATCAAGTACAAATTTGGGTAGCGTCACTTTTACAGTTCTTGAGTTATATCCCTTTATAATGTTATATGCAAGCAGGGCATCATCTGTGTCCCATGGACACATTCCCATTTATTTAATTAGTTATACAAGTATATGATTTCTTTATTCTGTACATCATTCATTTCTGTAATCAGTATTGTAATTTTTATTTACAGCGGTTATTCTTTATACTTTGGCACCCCATTATTCTCTATTCTTTATATTTTTGCCATTATTCTAGATTGATTTAACCCCATCCAGACCTACGTTACTGCAAGGATTTGTATAGTTAGATAACTATACAAATCCTTGAATTACTGCGGATTCTTATATTTTAGCAAATTCACTTCAGGAAAAATTGTATTCTTGTGGATATTTAATTAAGGGGGTTTTCCAAAGTCTAACTTAAAATACTATTCTTTAGAAAATGTGTACTTCGTTGAACTTTTAATTTTGTGCTTTATCTATTACCACGAAATCCAATATTTGGTATCCCAAACACTAATGAATCCAAAGTAGCAGAGATCCACCCATCGGATGTCAAAAGCAAAACTAATGAAATCAGGATTTAAGTTATTTTTTGTAAATAATTTGTGAAAGGGAACCCACACGGGCTACGATTACCGGCAAAGAGTAACAATAAGAAATAATTATTGTTACTTCCGAACATTAGTGGCAAGGTTCCGGTGCAAAAATAGTTGACATGCATTTTGTAGCCGGACACACGGACACAACGATAAATTATAAATATTGAATATACCGTAATTCATTTAAAGGCTTAATTTAATACAAATGACCGTGTTCTAGTGTAAAATGCCACAAATGTAAATTTTAATTTAATTTTAATTCGAAACTAGTTGCCGAAATGTTTTTAAGGACAGGGACCTGATTTCACACGGAAATTGCAGGAAACAATAATATCGTTTAAATACAAATATATGATTTTGATTTTGACACCATTCATAAAATATCACATTTTTCTGGTTCAATAATCACAATTTACGAAAGTACCGTTACAGATCCGGACACGTGCCAAACTGCCCTTTTATATTTGATTTTACAACTTTACAAGAGAAGAAAGGCGAAGGATACCAAAGGGACAGTCAAACTCATAAGTCGAAAATAAACTGACAACGCCATGATTAAAAGGAAAGAGACAAACAACAGCACACAAAATTAACCTAGAAAACCAAAGACTGAGCAACACGAATTCAAACCCCACCAAAAACTTGGAGTGATCTCAGGTGCCCCGGAAGGGTAAGCAAATCCTGCTCCACATGTGGCACCTGTCGTGCTGCTCATGCAAGTTCAAACCAGTGATATGTCTAATCCTGTAGGTCATATATATGTGAAACAGATATTCCATAACGGTCAACCAACTCGTGATGGCGTCCGTAAAATTTATAAGATACGCAATTATTTCTTGATTATATTGAATTTTGACCATTTACTCAATAGCTACATCCAATTCACAAGTGTACGATGCATTTAAAGTTGTTTTAGTTAATAGTGCATTTTAGATGCACCTTAATATCACCCTTCCAGTCTTAGTAGGTCGTAGAAGTTCAAGTAGCCTGGCATCCTGGTCAACCTCCTTTTTGCGTCGGTACGAATCAAATCGACATGTAACCGAATTTATGTGACAATTTAAAAACATTCCAAACAAGGTAAAATGGTCCGTTCGCTGTTTACATGTAACAGATCGGTATAATATAGCTCGGCATTTCTATGGGTTACACGTCAGTATGACAGCAACCGAACGACAGAAAACAACCAAAAGACATCTTGAGAGCAGCATGGAGTATTCAACAAAAGACCGGAGTATTAGACATGATCATGATGATAGAACATAGCAAGCTCTAAATTGTCCAAAGTTTATAAAAAAAAAAATGAAAAAAACATGTTAATAATTTCATGTGTATTAATGTCATTATCAAATTGTGAATAAGTCAAACAACAACAATCAAAAATCTGCATGAGACGATGGTCAGTGTCTTTCTTTGAAACAGGTTTACGTCTATCAAAATCGCTCACAAGAGTTTTTGTGTCTGACATATATTTGTATCCATTCAAGCACGGTATTTTAAAAATAAGGAGATGTGGTATGATTGTCAATGAGACACCTATCCACCTCAGTTCTTAGGAAGTGGATGTAAACCACAATGATCGAATTCGTTCCAGTGAATTTTTAATATGAATAATATTGTGGATGGTTAAATGTTAAATCTATCGATTGAAGAAAAATAGTAGACAAAAAGGTATATGTTAACAAAGAATACAAAACATTTACCATTACAAACCGAACCACAGATTGTGAAAAAAGTGATGCGTCATAAAATCGACATAACAAGCAGGGGCGTAGCTGCCGTTAGGCACTTTAGGAACGTGCCTAAACATAATTTTTTCACAAATATTTTTTTTGTATTAAAAAAGCTAATGACAACGTTATCTGTAGATACACGTGAAGTTGTCAAATTTCTTTGATTATCAAATGTAATTTGTACACTAGTCTATCATCCTTATTGAATGGAGTATTGGGTAGAATTGTATGTACATTATATTCCACCTTGGATAGAAACTAAAACTAGAACTTTGGTTCATATCATTTCACTTCTACCAACAAATAATCGAATGAGCCTCCACATGCTCAAAACCATGACATTTTATTCTTAGATCCATGATTTTTTTATTAGTTGTTGTTGGCTTTCAACTAGCTTTTTTCCACTTGGTCTTCATCCGATCTACAATAAAATCCTTGTCAAAGTGGGACGTCCGCTTGGCTGTGCGGGATGTATAAATACGCTGTCTTGTCTGGTCAGAAAGGGGACGTTAACTACGATGCCTAGTGTATAGAAAATGCCACGCTTTTTGCACGGTAAGAACACTTGCAACAACTCTTTGAGGGGTCCGTAGGTGGTCTGCTGAAAGACAAAATTTCTGTCCCTATCCAATAAACCATCATTTACCTACCTCCGCTACGCGTCGCTAGGTAAACTTAATTTGCGACAGTAAAATCTACGTTTTACGAAGGCCAAGCTTAAAATACAATACAGTTATCTCCTAATTTTCTAATGTCATTTTCAAATTTTCAAACCTTCATCCTGGATGACCCCTATTACAGGACCTAGTGGCTACCTTTTGTATTTATTGTAAATTTGTTTTTGTCCTGAACATGCATAACTATTTGCCACTGGACGTCAAGTTGGCAATCAATCAATCAACTGGCTTTCAGTAACTTCGAGTACTCTCAGATCTACGTATAATGACCATAATTATTCCTAAGGCTAAGCAGGTAGGGATTTTACAGTAGAGGATATCAGAAAATATGAATTTCTTGAATTTTGTCACGATAGTATGAGTAGAACCGAACTTCTGCATTAGGAATCAACTGTGTGTGAGTGTATGTGTTTGTGTGGCCGGGGTGAAAGTTTAAGAATCAAAAGATGGATGGTCGATGTTAGTATTATTATATATAGTAGTTTCAGTGTTTACGTGCCTATTCTTTTAATGAAGGATCGTCTACGTGTACTATCAATTAACGTATATATCAACTATCGTCAACCAGAAAGGAATAGATATGAAAATACTAAATAGGATGTACTACTTAATTAAAGGGCTACGCTGGGCAATGCATATTGTAAATAAACATATATTTTTTTTTAGATTTCCGATCGTACTGCGCTAATTCACCAGATGTTATTGTAAAATTATTTATAATTCTTCGAATTTTCTTCATGTATATTATCATGATAAAATAACCAGTAAATTTAATACTTTTTGTACACAAAATTTTGCAACTATAATGCTGAAACCGTTTCCTGTCGTGGGCCTCCCCAGAACCCCCTACCAGGGCTCTGACCTGGACCTGCTGGGGCCTTTAGCAGCCCCAGACCCCTGCCGCAATTTGTGCCTACAGTTGATCGGATACCAGCTACGCCGCTGACAAGTTATATCTCTTTGATCCTATATAAGCTACCTAAAGATTTCTGATTTTTTTTTTTTATCGTACCAGGCTATCAATAAATGGTTTATTTTTGTCGCGATTTTTTTTTTTTTTATAAGCTGAAAATTAAAATGAATGACAAATGCTTTTAATCTGACTAGTTCTTTTCTTTCTCCCGGATCAAATTTTTTCAGAAAAAATAATAACCCCTTTAATGGTCGGTCCCTATGAACAAATTACATGAGAAGCTATATGAGCAAATGGGACCTTTTTCATATTTGAATGATTAAATTTGTTAAAGATATTATAAATACATGTACATGTATACCTTAAGATTAATAAAGTTGAATAACGACAACTAGAAACCTATAGTACAAATGTATATTAACCAGTAAAATTCAATATACTGTATAATAAAAAAATATAATTCGAGTGTTTCTCACCGATTAAAAATGCCGTTAAAAACACTTTAATTTTAGGGGTACGTCTAAACACTGCTCAGGACCTCCTGAGTGCACTCAGGACTTAAACGTGCACCCAGGACTCTTTATAGTTATCGTATGTGCACATATGACGGATAGATGTATTCGTTGCAATCTGTTTATTTTAGTGGTAAATTTTGGTAGATTTTGAAAACAAACTTCGAGAGATATTTATTATTTTTATAAGATAATGGCACGTGTCATTGATTACACAACTACTCAGCCTTGATTATCCAATCAACAAAATTGATTGGATTATCCTAATTGCTTATGAATATCATGTTATTAGTACAGTGTTTTGAATAAAATTGAATTAAACATTTAACTTGTTTCGGAATTGTTTCATGTTACATGTATTAAATTTACTTTATGCGTAGTGCATTTTTACGATTATGAAGAGAATAAAAACTCCCTTTCAATGCATTTTAATACAGTTTCTCTTATGACCGTGACCTGATATATATTTCTTGCATGAAGACATATTTCTCGTATCACACTGCTCGGAGTGTGATACAAAAAACTCAATTTTGATTATTAGAAAAATACCTAAATATGATAAATGACAGAAACTGAGAGGAAAACGGAGATAGATTAATATTTCAGAATTTATTTAAATTCATCCAAGGCTTGCAATACTGGACAAGTACAATTTTAATAAGAAATAAAATCTTACTATATGATTGATTGATTGTTGGTTGCTTAACGTCCAGTGGCAAATATTTCATGCATATTCAGGACGAGAACAAATTAACAATAAATACAATAGGTAGGTTCTGTAATAGGGGCGTCCGGGATTAAGGTTGGAGAAATTTAGACTGCCACGGGAAATGAGGGTATATTGGAGAGGGACAGAAATTTAGCCTTGCAACAGGTCACCTACGGACCCCTCAAAGAGTTGTTGCAGGGTTCTTAACGTGCAAAGAGCGTGGCACTCTCTTTACACGAGGCATCGGATTTAACGTCCCATTCTGACCGGACGTGGGTGCAAATTTGTACATCCCGCACAGCCAAACGGACGCCCCACTTTAGCAAGGATTTTACTGCCGGTCGGAGGAAGACCAATGGTGACCATACTTCTATTCCCCAGTCACCCTTGGGGGCTCTTACTATATGAGATTTGATCATATGAAAATCGTATTTTGATAAGTACAGCAAGTTCAAGAAATGTATTACTGGACAAGAATGAGTTTTTTTGTTTTTTTGCATAAACAGTCTAACTAAGATTTAGATCTTTGAACACAAAAATTTCTATTGAAATTGGTAGATGGCAAAATAATCAGAGAGAAAATTTTATTTGTACTTTATGTAATTCCGGTGGTATTGGCGTCAAGTTTCAATAAGTTTTAGAATGTTCGGCAATAGACAAAAGTAGACAAACGCTGTTAAAACGGGGTTTTGATCCCCAAGGACGCCACATTTGGCAATAAACTTTATCGATATTTTTTTAACTTTTTCAAATGAAATAAATTGAATGGAAAATTTCCCGACTTTGTGAAGATTTCTCAATTGGCTTCATTAATTACAAACAAAACGAAAAGTTTATTTAACATTTTGCAATTCAGTATGTTTATCATTTTCAAAAGAAAACTTTTTTGTTTGCCAAGTTTACTTGTATGTGTTTATTACCATCACTAATCACAGTGACACTCCTAATTCTTAAAGATCAAACGACCTAATCAACATGATAAGAGATTCTAAATAATTCTAATATTTTTAAAACATCTTCACTAAAAAAAAATCACAGTATATCAGCTTCACGTGTTACGGTGTATATATAAATATATACTTACTTTGAGCTTCAAAACATAATGTCATTTCATGAAAATGATCGATTGACAATTGCTTAACGTTCATTGGCAAATATTACATACATGTTCAGATTTTTTTTTTTTATAAAAATAAAATGGGCGTTGATGACAGATATTTCATTGTTTCCGTTAGATTAATTCTCAACTGTTATACACTATATGGGTAAACCTGTCTACTGTCTATTGACTGTATGTTGGTCTTGTGATGTCTTCTGCATATTGTTTTCGTGGGGTTGCTGTCTTTTCACTTATACCCAATATATTCTTACAAATGTACATTGAATTTCATACTTGTCGGGTTGTTAAAATAATTGAATGTCGTGGTAACGAGCAGTATTTTAGATTTTAAAGTATAATCGTGGAATAAAAACTTTACATACTTGGACATTGCTCATTTTCTTGATCAATATAACTGACAAATAAAACCATTAAAAATTCGATTCATTTTTACTGTTAATTTTCAATGAAAAGAACACTCTTAACACAACACGTGAGAAAATAAACGGAAGCTTCAAACAAAAGTGTACATTATATAATAATAAAATATTTCAGACTGTCTGGTGGAAGAGTAAAATTAATGTTGATATTTGGTTTAACGTAAACAGAAACATTAGTTCATCAATATTATCATTTATTATACATAACCGCTGGCAGTGACATTTTATTTAAAATATAAATAAGAAGATGTTGTATGATGCCAATAAGACAAATTTCAATCAGAGTTTCAATGACAAATATATCAGCAATTATATGCCTTCAACCAATACAGACATGTACAGACCGAATAATCTGTCTCTTGTGTGTTTATACTTGTCATTTCATATTTAATATTTGTCCACCGACCAGAGGAGGGACGACATTCTGCATACGGCACGCATATTGGACTTATATTATCGATCGGTCGCAGTCACCTGGACAATGGAAATTTGTTGGATGATATTATATACATAAGCAATGATATACAGTTGTGATGATTATATAATATACATACATGTATACATGTACATAATAATTGAATTTGGTATTTGTCATTATTTGCCGGGCATATACGAATTTATCCCTTTATCAAACTGCTATTTTCCGTGTGCTTTTTTGTACGGCATGGACATTGTAATTGAATACTCGTTTATTAAATTAATTTAACAAATTTTGGGTTTTTATTTTAGTCAAAATCTTATTTTATACAAAATTATAAATATTAGACTCTTTTTTTTTCTTTTGTCATTAAAAAAAAAGGAAGAAAAACACGAGAAAACAAGTAAAGAACGAAGCCAACCAATATCCAAATTAAACATGTAATTTAAAAAACAAAAAGCTATCTTACATGTTTTGTTTTGTTTTTTCGGGGCGGGGAGGGGGTGATCATTTTTATTTCAATTATCTTGAATATCTAAAATACACAATACATGGTATTTGTTGCTAAGGTTTACGTATTTACGTATTTACTCACGGATTTGACAACTATTTTTTGACATTTTATTTGAAAATCGTCGTTTTTTAGCGACTCATTATGCAGCAACGAATGGAGACTTAAGGAGCCTTTTATGTTTTATGCTGTATAAACAATATTCTTTAACTGTTATAACTTTCGATTTTTTTTTACTTGCTAACTAACGAAGTATTAATAAAAGCTTGTGTCTAGTATTTTACAGACATCGAATAAAAATTCCTGTCATTACGGAACATAATCTTTATAGATACAATTTACCAAAAGAAGTAAAAATGCATTACAGTTTTATGTAAAGTTATTTTCGATCATCAATATTTCTTTCCATTTGAAAACTTGCTATATTTTTATGATTGCAATAGAGTATATTTGATATTAAAACATGAACAAATATACATTGCAAATTGAATGATAGTCAATGAATTTTAATCTCATAAAACTACGTGTCATAGTGAAATTAATTGATTTTTCCAATAACAAAGTCTAATTGTCAAGTCCGATTTAATCAATTGAGTATACATTTTTTAAAGGTTAAAAGTTGTAGAATTTTACCGAAAGCCGTTAAAGCTAGGTAAATTTGTACGCAATTCCGAAAACATATTTCATATTAGTTGTAATTGATACTCATTTAACCCTCACATATATTTTATTTTGGACAATTGAACAAAGCAAACAAATTTTCACGGAAGGACAAGAATATAATTGAGAGATCAGGGTATTACAAACAAGCTCGAATAAAGGGAGACAAACCTTATGAATCTGCACAAACAATTTTATGTCAAAATTGATAGATTTACCTGGGACTGGATGCTACTGAAAATTCCCAATCAACTATTTTATCGATGAACTGACGTGTACTAAAATGTACTTAACAGTACTGGATTTAACGCTACGGGTTTTTTCTTAATTACCTAAACCAGTACTGACTGGTACTTAATCGATCGCGATAGTTAGTGTACTGAACATGTACTGAACAACTGAAAAGATCTTGACATTTTCCTTGCGGTAAATTCAGGCATTTAAGAGTTGTTCAGTTTAAAATGACCGTTTCAGTAGTAAAACCCGTTACTAGTGATCTATACATTTTTATGAAAATAACAGATACTAGAACAGACAAAATATGATATTTAGGGCGTTTATTGTACAAAATCTTTGAATTTAAATGCTATATCAAACGAACTGCTATACGACGGTCAGTCTTTGTTAAAATTAATTGTACACAAAAGAAACTCTCACTATTATTATTTTCTCTATATCTTACTTTTATGAATATAATATTATCCAATAACAAGGAGTTCTTACCTGATTTAAAAATAACATTGTTGAATCTATATATAAGTAAATCTAAGGTATCAATCTAAAACCTGAATTTTCTACATTTTATTCGCATTCCTTTGTTCCGAAATATATTCTAATGTAAACCACATTTTAAGAAAGTGAGAAATACGCCTTCACAGATAAGTTTTTCAAGATAACATATGAGTGTGTCATTTATTTATTCGTATTTTCCCCCTTAGGTATAAGTATAAACCGTGGAAATTCAAGTTTCTTTTTTAAATCAAAGTCACTCATTAAACATTGTAAATAAAAGGTAAACTGATAGAAACAGGTATTTTCTATTGGATCAATTTTCATTGTTAAAAGATGACTACAGCAATTTTTGTGTTACTGATTTGTGTCAATACGAAGACTGTTATACAGAGACGCGTAGTTTCCGCCTTCGGGCTCACCGACCAATAAAACGAATAGAACTTATTGGGAGGCATCGACGGAAACAAATGCAGTGAAAAGAGGGACGAAAGATACCAGAGGGACAGTCAAACTCACAAATCGAAAACAAACTGACAACGCCATGGCCAAAAACAAAAAGACAAACAGACAAACAACAGTACAGATAACACAACATACAAAGCTAAACACTAAGCAACACGAACCCCACCAAAAACTGGGGTGATCTCAGGTGCTCCGGAAGGGTAAGCAGATCCTGCTCCACATGTGGCACCCGTCGTGTTGATTATGTTATTACAAATCCGGTAAATAGTCTAATTCGGTAGGTCACATTCGTGAAAAGGGAAGGGTGTTGTAGTTACGACATAAGGAACATATCCGATATCATCTGTGAAACGGTTATTCCATAACGGTCAACCAACCCGTGATGGCGTCCGTAAAATTTACGAAGGGATGACATCAACTTCACCATTTGGAACTCTTGGTTTAATAGCTTCCTTGTGAGCAGCAATCCTCTATCAAGGAAATCATGATAGGAGTGAGTTAGAAACCATCATACTTATTTGCCTCTGGAAAAATTCAAAGACTATAGTCGAACTCTTGTTGAAACCGGTCGTGTTTGAAGAGAAAGAAAAACGCAGCATGTAGGGACAATAATGTTCTGAGAACAATAGCGTTTGCAGGCGGTGATTTAACCTTCTGGTGATGTTTTTCACATGACCGCAAGTTGGATCATCACATTCATGACGACACCCTAGATTTTCAATAGTAACATGGCGCCATTCTTGATAGGACCGTTTTTGATGGTCATGCCTTGGCCAATAGTCTTATCTTTTGGGGTGACAGCGCTCAACTCATCGTGCTCGAATTGTGAGACAATATTTGGAACCTCAGCCAAATGACACTAAACGATTACAGCCCATATCACCAGACATAAATCCCATTGAACACGTATGAGGAATGACCTAGCTTCAAGAACAAAAAAATGTTGTTTCGACATTTACAAAGTATGAAAAATTATGTGCTCTTTCAAACTTTTTATCGGTCGTTTTATTGCCATTTTTTCTCCTGTAATAAAAATAATCATTCCATTATTTCCAAACATATTGCGTAGTCTTGCCCCATGATACTATAGGTTGCACTTTGTAAATACAACTGTTTCACAAACCACGCCTCTTTTGAAAAATAGAAGTGCATAATATCGAGATCAACTGCGGTCATTGTGATTTTTAAAATCCTATCAATACTAAAGTCATTTATATAATAAAATCAGCTTATCGGAATCTATTTGTACTACTTATTTAAAAAATCGGAGTTGTGGATAAACGTTAGCGAGACAATGCTAGTATACCATCTTCGCGGGCTATCAATTTGTCTATGTTTAACGATGAAAGTTATGTTATTAATGTCTTTTTAATTAATAAATAATATCGAGAACATAAAATTCAAGAGCCAAATGCAAGATACGAGTTTATCACGTCTGAATGTGTAAAACGAGATAACGACTTATGCCTGTACAGATATTTAGAATGAGACGTAGATTCTTAGTATCTTTATATATTCTAAAATAGAATTTACTGTATATTGATACTGAGGAAAAGTTACCAAAATCGATGCTAAAATAGCAGTATCTTACTGTGCCAAAAGATAACGATAACATGATAAAAAAAATCAGCATATACTGATATACTTATTAACCAATAGTTATTTCTACGCCTGGAATCTCCCTTGAAAGTCCCATTTGTATCTTTTTGGAATATTGAAATGAACGTTATGCCCACTAAGTGGATAATCTCATGTAAAAATAAGAAAATTGCCAATGAGACAAATATACATATGCGTTTGTCGTATATTTGTCAAAAAGCACGAACTTGGGCATTAAAAATGAATTTACGAAAGCCTAGAAGGATAGGAAATTTAAATCTAAGCTGAGTACAAATAATTTTTCATTCAACATAATAGAAATAATTTCCTGTTGACTGCACTTTCGACAAATTATACATGTGTGTGTATGCATTATACTTAATTCTAATGCACATGAACACAATAATCAACATGATCAAGTACATTACATTTATTATGAATAGCTTTTTATCAAAGTCGTGACCATTTTTAAGTGAAGACTGTATATTTTGTAATATCATTGTTTTTCCTACCATTTTTCCAAACTTCCTGCACCAAATAATCACAACAGACCATGATGACATTTTTAACCAAGTCTCGATCAGTTGCTGTCTGTTCAAAGTCGACCCTGTCAGTCATAACTCTTTTGGTTGCAGAATTATCAAATCCCGGCAATTTTATAAAACAGTAAATCAACACAAAACTCGACCTGTCTTTTCAAATGTCAAAATATAAAAATGGTTGGGGATAAAATATATGATACCTAGTTCCGTATGTATCTGGAACAAATATAATCAAGATAGCTTGAAAACTTTCAAAAGCCTAAATAAGAAAACAACAAACAGCAATTACAACTTTACCTGATGAGAATCATAGAGGCATTAATTTAGTACAATAACAACTCAAAACAAAATTCAAATTAACCATAACAAACGATCAATTTATACGTTAACACCCAAAATGAATTTGGTATAAAACTAAATACAAGTGTATGTTTAACCTTCACCCTTACATTATCGCTTATATTACAACTATTATACATAAAAATCAAGCCAGGATGTGAAATTGCTTGGTTTAATAAGATGTATTTTTGTGTACGTTTTAGCATTCATTAGTTTTGTTTAAAACGTAAGCGGGCAAACCTCATAAACATCGAAAATATTTTGTTTTAAAATAAATCAAACTGCAAAATATTGAAAAAAAAAAATAATAAAGCCACTTTGAAGGTTATAAATCTAGTGTTTTTTTCCCTTCTAAATCTCGGTGTAATAACATTAATAGAAAAAAGATGAAAAGTATAGCCACACGCGGACAAGTAATCAGAGCAATGCATATAGATTTACAAATGACTACCACAATTTTATGACAGCAAATAAAAAACAATGTTCGTATTTGCTTGCCAGCTACAAAGTACTGCTATAGGGCTGGTGATACCCTATGGAATTAAAAATCCACCTTTAGACGTTTACACGAAATGGTAGTGATAATATTCAATGTACCAATTTACTGCACAGATGCGCATTTCAATATTTACTGTTTTTTCAGTGATGCCATGGGTCAAAATATTTATATTCTGATAATTTGTTTTCTTACTATTATTCTATTTTTTGTTTATACCCTTAAGTTATATATGTCTCGTTAAATAGTCACCACAATTTTGAACTTTTTATTGTTGTGTTACGGTAAAACGCATCGAACACACGAAATGTATGAAGTGATGTTTTAATTACTAGTGAACTGTTAGTACAAAGGGAAACAACAGTTTAGCAATGTGTATAGCATACTTTTCCAAAACTCCACTTTAATAAACTAAGAAATTATTTAGAAACTAAGGTCCATTCCTCAGCCAAAGTGGACCTTAAATTAATTTGGCTACTCATAAAGGTCCATTATGGGTCATATTACATATACAAACTTACACACCCCTGCCTTTCAAATGTTACGTTTGAGCGTTCCTGATGGAGTTAAATCCAGAAAAACGCTTCACAAAGTGTTATATTCATTTAAGAGAAGCAGCAGTTGCAAAAGGGACAACCAAACTCATAAGTCGAAGACAAACTCACAACGCAAACTGATAAACTTATACGATGAAAAATTGATATGCAAAGGAAACGAAATTTGATTAAGTTATGTAATTTTTTGCAGATTTTTTCATTTGACTTTTTTTTCATAACACTAACACAATTAATAAAGAATATAAGAATGCAAGAGAATCGAAATTGTCCATAGATGAACATGTTTGAGTATAAACATAATAACGTTTCTTGACATTAATGTTATGTATACACACAATTCATTTTTGGTTTCTATTTCCTGCTCATGGCTGTAATGAGTGATCAATTTCCGTATACATTATCTTGTTTTCTATACCATAAATTTCAGTTTGTCGTGATGCAAGTGGCTCTATCAAAATTTCTATATAATTCAAGCTAGCTGCGCATTCCTATAATATAAACGTTAGATTCCTAATATTTGAATACACGTATTAGATTGAATACACTAGAGTGGAATTCTTCTATTCAAATAATTTAAATGTAAATACTTTAATCTTCAAAGTTCACTTTTACACACAATGTTGAACTGATTAAATTCATTTAAATACAAACATATTTATATCTCTAAAGATCAAGTGTGACAACATAAAAATTAGAAATGTTGTGGTGTTAAGAAGGTAATGTATGTGCTGCTTAAAAAGATTTAAAATGTGTCATATATACACACGTTGAATTCTCTGTGAAAAAAATACTTGTAAACATTTTAGAGAAGTATCGAAAAATGATGCATGTTAAAACATTTTGTCACCATGACATTCATTGGATTCTACGTTGACCAAAAGACAAAGAACAGTATACAAAACACAACATAGAAAACTAAAGAATGAGCGCCACGAATCCCACCAAAAATTCGGGGGTGATCTCAGGTGCAGTAAATAATACTGTTGCGACAATTTTCCATTATAATGTTTCGTTTGTTTTTGCTATCGCATCAGTGATATATACCTGATGTAACAATATTAAAATTCTTCAAAAGACCTATTACTTTTAGTCGTCTTGAACTTATATTCAGATTCAATTGATTTCATTGTCGATTTCATTTCCTCTTTTTAGTACGAAAGATATGTAATAGGTTGGGACTAGTTTATAGTAAAAGAAGATTTCCGTCGTCATCTAATTTACTCTAGGTACAATGTTAATGATGATGATTTCCCAAATAAAAAAAAAAAAAAACTTCTCCTTCCTTAAAACGAGTTTTCTTCATCTTAAGCTTAAAGAACCTTTGAAAGAATAAGTTAAACCTCAATAGTTGCAACTATTTCTTTTATCGGTATGCGACAGACTTAATACGGGAGAATTAGAATAAGCTGTCCACAAAATAACTTATTCAAAGCTTTATAAATCGCATTTATCTGATTAAACTTGAAATAAAATGAATTTGTGTATTTAACTAAAAATTCATGGTACTCTATATATAGTTAGGTGTACTTCCTCTCACTGATGAGTCGTTTGTAGACGAAAATCAGCTGAAATACCGAAATGTTCTGGAATAAATCAAATAAGCAAACAATGCAAATATCGTTCCATGACATTAAATAAAAAAAGACAAATGGACACTGAAAAAATGCAAACAAAATATTAGTATATATTCTCTTACACTCATCATATTTCATTAAAAACAACCCATTCTGACATCAAAATAATTCTATCAGATGGATACAATTAATGATTTCAATTAAAATGAAAACAATACTGTAATTCTTTCGAAAATTACCAAAACAAAAATAAGTATCTTAACGCTGATCGTATTCACATACTCAAAAACAAAATGGTTTGTCACTATGGTTGTATAACTAACTGATAAAGTTTTAATCAGGTGTTGATAGAGGTGTTATAATACAAAACAGGTTGAATGATTGGTTGAGTACGTTCTATTAACATACACACTGATTTAAATAGGGATAACCAATGATCTAGAACTTCATTGTAACCTTCATTGTAACTATTCATTCATACTATTGATTTAAATCTAATACACGTTAGCTGACAAGTGAGGTTTATATAAGTGTATTGCCATAACAAATAACCTAAATTTGTAATATTTGAATACACGTTTTCTTTTTAGAAATAAGTAGAATTATAAACGTTTCTACAAGATATTGTGTCTTAATCTTTTACAACAGTGTTTAAGGATGTGAGTCAGGTGTTTAAATGAACGATTTTCCCGTCAAAGGATAACGTTTCTATCTAATTCCAAACAATTTATACGATCATTTTAAGAGACTGTTTGAATGCATATCGAAAATACATGTTTGGGAAAAATTATGGTTTAAATATATACAAAATATGAAATGAAGCTCTTGTGTGGTATGATTCATCTAGGGACAAAAAGAAAGACCCCCGTGCAAATGTTATATACGTAAAAACATCATCTTTAGGTGTTTTCTATGACCTAAGACCTCGATAATATTTTCCAATTAACGAGAGTTAGCACATAGCAGACTTTTCAAATCTAAGTATATACTATGTGATAATAAAAATTACATTTAAAGCATCCGACTTACCTCATTCTAAAAACAATACGTTAATTCCACTGAAAAAAAGACATAATGTCTAAGCTTCCAGCTCACGGAATTTTTGCTTTAAATTATATCAAATTTACGACTGTTCAAATTGCAATATAAATTAACAATACATTAAGTGTATATTTCGTAAAACTTTATTTAGTGAAACTTGATAAAAGATTCTTCAATGTAAACAATAACGTTACGATCTGTATCAGCTGAATTTTCTAAAAAAAATAATTATATATCAATGTATCGTTTATCTGTTTAAAAATTGATTTAATATGTCACGATAAAAAGAAAACAACTCAAATGTACCTCCTACAACTTACATGTATAATAACACATGACTTTTAAATTTAAAGCGTTCATTGACAAAGTATAAGGTATTGTTAACCTTTGGTGTCACAACATAATATTGATCAATTGGTTTCATTATCGATTTCATTTCCTCTTTTGTAGTACGAAAGATATATAATAGGCTGGGACTAGTTTATAATTAAAGAAGATATCCGTCGTCATCTTATTTACTCTAGGTACAATGTTAATGATGATGATTTCACAAAACAAAACAAAAAGACTTCTCCTTCCTTAAAATGAGTTTTGTTCATCCTAAGCTTAAAGAACTTTTGAAAGAATAAGTTCAACTTCTCTAGATGCAACTATTTTGTTTATCGGTATGCGACAGACTTAATACCGGAGAATTATAATAAGCAGTCCATAAAATAACTTATTCAAAGCTTTATTAATCGCTTTTATGTGATTAAACTTGAAATAAAATGAATTTGTGTATTTAACTCAAAATTCATGGTACTGCATATATAGTTAGGTGTACTTCCTCTCACTGATGAGTCGTTTGTAGACGAAACGCGTTTGGCGTAAAAGTTGCGGATTTTAATTTCGATTTGTTCAATGCTAAGATCACCATCTTCAACACTAGTAATTGGGTTGAAAATGTGGACAACAATAAAAAATATAAACAAGTGACAGAAAGATCTCTGTTTTATATAGTATTGAAACATAAAAGAACTCGTTTAATATACTAATCAGCACACATGTTACATGTATTGACGAAGTTTTAATTGTCATAATGACCACATTTTGATTGTTTTATGAATAACCATTGGCTAGCATATAAGTTCACGGCTTTGGATATTGTGACCATACTATCTAAGATTTTTATTTTTTTTTTATCCCTTTTTAGGAGACAGAAAACAGATACGATAATGTTTCCCTCTAAAATGATTAATTTCATTGAAATGGAGCCAAAAACTAAGCAGTCTAAAATAAAATTATAATACCAGTCAGCACATGTTTACGTCTAAACATCGCTTTTTAGTTATTAGGTGGATTTGGTAAAGTAAGTCAGCATAGATAAAGGACGGAAATTTCAGTTGCCTCTAAAAAATGACTATATGTTTGATAGAGACAAATAGTTTGCATTCCAACAGGCTACCTAAGGTCACCTCGCCATCGGACGAAAGAATCATTTTGATTTAATAACATGTTCTTGATTTTGATGTATGTAATAACGAGACATTTATCAGTTAGAAAAAAAAATTAGATATATCATTTTTCAATGTTTTAGTTCTACAATGTTGTACTTAAGAAAGTAAAAAAGGAATAGCAAATAGGATGAATTTAATCAGCATCTTGTGATTTAATCAGCAACGATTGTTTAAGCAATCTTGAATAGAGCATAGTCGAGGTTTATAAAAGAACATTGAGATCCTTACAAAAGATTGGTCAGATGACAACGCATCGATGTTAAGGCAATTTCGATAAGATTTTGTCAGGGGCAGATAAGCCCGTAAGGACCTCATTATGTATTCATATATTCATTAATGGCGGAATCTGCGTAAGCTGCGTCTATCGATGAAACTGTATGAAATCAAATTACATACATGCCTGTTAACTAAAAACGGGTATTCATATGATGTAATTTGTTTATCGAAACACGAATATTGTATGTTTGTGCTTTAATTATTATGGCAAACAGTTGCAATAGTTGTTTTTCTTGACGAGATTGTCGGCTTGTGGACCCCGCCTCCTTTTGCGGATTAACCAATCAGTAGACGATCGCCGTCAAACAGATGTTTGCAGTTTGCAGAATTGAAAGAACCTTGCAGCAAAAATTATTTTCACTTCTACGTGAAAATCTAACTAGAAAAGTAAGTGTAAGCCACCAAATATGTATTATTTATGAAACATACGTTGTTTGTTTTGTTAATCATTCGCTTCAGAAATCGAAAAACTGTATACTATTAGTTAAAAACGAGTTCAGTGTTGGCAAGCATGATATACACGTGGTCAAAACGAAACTAGACTGCAACAAATATCTGAAATTTGAATTATTTATCGAGTCCCGTCAATAAATGAAAAGAATATCGAATGAAACAAGTTCCCTGCATTATACCAAGAACCCATTCTCAACATTTACCCTGAAATTCGTTTCTAATTTTCGTTTCGCAGGTATTCTGCCATTCCTGGTTTGGTACATTTGCTCCACCGTTCACTTCTCTCCGGAACCCACGTTGCTGGAGCCATGATCCCTACCTTCAAAGCATGGAGCTCTTAATTTGGAGCACAGGGCACACAAACTTGCTCAACAGGAACACTGAACACGTAATCTGGAGCTCGACCACACATGGTGTACACCCCCCCCCCGCACCCAACCTATTTGTATTTGTCAACTTTGAATTTTATAGGGTGGTAAAGGGTCAATTTTATGCAACGTTTTCTTTTTATTTCACTTGTTTTCGTGTTTTGACGTTTTGCCTCTCAATGTCTCGTGTTAGGTCGACGTGCGTGCTTAGTGTTTCCCCTTATTTATTTTCCATGTTTCCTGTCATACTCTTTATTTCTCGTGCTTGTCAAAAAAGTTTTGCAATTCTATTTAATATCTATGGTTCATGTATGTAATAAAGACCTTCAAATTACTATAACTATAATAATTTTGGAAATTGAATGCAATTTAAGGATGTTTAAAGGTGATAGCAACGTCTTTATGTCCATCAAAAATGACTGCAGACGGTTGAGAATGGTGAGTAACAACTTCTAGTACTTTCCTTTAATCATTATTTGAGATGTCGTTTCTCATTTCTTTTTCCGTGCTATGTTTTTGCCATTTTTTCTAGTGTTTCCATGGTCCCCCTCCTCCTCCCCCCTCCCCTTCCTCCTTTACCATTCTCCTTAAAGTTTATGGCGTTAAAGCAAAAATTAAAATCTGGGTAATTATTTGGACATATCCTGGACCATGCGTCTTTCTCTGGAAAAACCCTGCACCTTGAATAAATTATCTAGGAACCAGTATTTTTTAAATCATTACCAAGTCAGAAATATGACCAATTGCAAGTTTATATACTTGCTGGTTAAATAGAACAATTTTTAACACATAGTTCAAATAATATTATAATTTCTTGAAAGGCTTTGTTAATGATTAACTGGGACCCCTTCCTCATGTTGCTATGACCGTCATTATTAGGAAGGAATCGCAGCAAAAAAATAAAGAAGCCTTTCATGACGCAATAATATTAGACTAATTAATTTGTAGTTTGCTCATCACGACTGCCCACTTTGACATATTCTTTTTATATATATAAAATTATCAGTAATTAAATTAAAGAGAACACTGCATGCACTTTCGTTCTAAAAAAAGAGTATAACATCAAATATCTGAACTGTGTCCCTGTTGGTAGGAATTAAATCCATTTCTCAAAGCTATTATGTATTCTGAAGAAGGGACCCATTGATAAAATTTTCTTTTGGAGACCACTAGTCCAAGAGGCAGAAAAAAGCCCCACTTGTAATAAAGTCGTTTATTCTGTGAAAACAGACCAGTGTGCGGAAGCACGAAAGTACGCAAATCACATTATCAATTTATAAATGGAGAAGGCCACAGCTCTTTAGGAACCCATAGATAAAGGGGGGTCTCATATTCTTATTGCTCTGAAATAAGTCTACCACAAACCGCTGAGACAAATAAATTACAACACGTACAAGTGTTATGGACCAACTAGCTTATTAAACAGTTAAAACAAACCAGACACGATGAACACAAATTAAACAAAAATTGATAATCATAAATTAAATAACAGCTATCACACATACTTGAAAGAAACATATTTTTATTTGGAGCTCTGCCTAAGAATAATTGCTGGTGAATCATTCAGACAATATCTCAAAACAGCTTTCACCAATCTTCATGATACTTTGGTGAATTGTTTAAATTTATTGACATAAGTTTCCTTTCCATTTCTATTAGATATTTTTGATATCTGGTTTTTGAGTATAGGGAATTTATTCATAATAAAGGGTCGAAATTATCATGTTTTTTCGAACAATGACTCAAAAACACTTAAACAAATTTTCATCAAACTTTTAACGTACATTTGTTAGCTCCCTTACGATTTTTTTATATATTTTAGATTTTACTTATTCCAGTTATGTGTGTGAAGTTTTATGCAATAATCATCAAAAGTTTCTGAGATACGGCGCGACATGTGAAACCCCCTCCCCCTTTTTTAAAAAAACTTGATAATTCTAAAATAAAAAAATAATCATCACGAAAAAGTATACAGATCTTCATATTAATATAACTAACAAGTGTGAAGTTTTATTCAATAATCATAAATAGTTTCTGAGATACGGCGCGACATGTGAACCCTCCCCCCCTTTTTTTTTACAAAAAACTCAATAACTCTAAAATAAATTTTTGAATCATCAGCAAAAAGTATACAGATCTTAAGATTGATATAACTAAGAAGTGTGTAAAGTTTAAAGCAATAATCATAAATCGTTTTGAGATATGGCGCGACATGTGAAAAAAACACAACCCGGTTTTAGTTACAAAGTCCCGTAACTCAAAAAGTTTTAATCTTATTTTCACCAAAAAGTATACAGATCGTTTGACCATCATAAGAAACAACTATGTTAAGTTTCATGAAGTTTAGATAAGTTGTTCTCAAGTTACGGTGCAACATGTGAACAACGGACAGACAGACGGACGCCGGACATTTGTATACCACGATACGTCCCGTCAAAATTTTGACGGGCATATAAAAATTATATGAATCATTGTACACATGTTTATGCTCCTTATTTTAAAAAAAAGTATCTGTAATTAACATGATTGAATAATTACTTTCTCTTATTTTTAGCTCACCTGTCAATTACAAGATACAGTATGCCATTCCAGCTTTGATGAAATATAAAGTAATGGTTTGAATTTGGAGAGTTTAATTAATTAGACAGGTAAATTGTTTTATCCTGCAATTAGCTAGCTATTGTACAATGAGACAACTCTCCTCAAGAGTCCAAATGACACAGAAATTAACAGCTACAGGTCACTGTATGGCCTTCCACAATGAGCAAAGCCTATTCCACATAGTCCGCTATAAAAGGCCCAAAATCACAAATGTAAAATATTTCAAAGGAAAAAACTAACAGCCTAATTTATGTAAAAAAAATGAATGAAAAAACAAATATGTAACACAGCAACAAACGACAACCACTGAATTACAGGCACATACATTCAGAATGTGGCAGGGTTAAACATGTAAGCGAGCCTGGCTTTTCTTCCTGTTTCATAATTTGTGCAAATAAATTTCTGTTTTCTTACATTGTACAATGTTGTAAGAATATTGTATGATGCAAATTCAGAAATTATTGCAATGTTTTTATAAGGCAACTTTGAATATCACAATTACAAGAACTCACATTCTGAAAGCTATACATATAACTGTACAAGTATGCAGATTTTTCTGAAATCGCATTTATTAATCTCACATTTTTGTCCATTCTTCAAAAATTGCAATAATAAATGTACCCAATAATTATGATAATTTCTTAATTTAATGAGGTATCTGTACCAGCAATAAAATTTATTTACACAGACATGACAGATATTAATACAATAATATACTGATCTTGCTAGCTTAAATTTCCTAACTATGGATTACTGATATTGATATTGAAGTATTCCTGTCATACATGGCATACTTTACATTTGGAAAAGGAGATACAAAACAATGTAGTTTAACATAAGGCCATGCAAGAATTATTGTTGGTTTCCCCTAACCCTGCCGGGTCTGTTTTTACCCTCCGTGTCAATTCTTTTTTGCAGATGAAAAGTTGTTTTGGTTTCTATTGACAATTATGAATCAAATTGTCTGATAATCTCTTAAAAGTGTTTCAGCATTGTTCAATTCTCTTTCCTTCAGTTTCACTTAGATTATACCACAATATATAATGTTAAACAAACATTAATTACAGGTTAACAACAACATTCTCTGTAGAACGAAACTGATTTACAAAAAAAATAAAATAAAATAAAAAGTTTTTCCTGCCTGCCGGGCCTTGATAATTTTCACATGTTACGGGAAACCAACATTCATTTTTCAATGGCCTAATACATAAATTTAATATTTATTACATAATACATCTTAAAGGCACATCTGGGTTTTTCATTTAATTTAAAAGTTTTATAAAAGTAGTGCACCCTATGAAAATGTGTGAGGAAATTAAATTCTTGTTCGAATGTTGAATGTTGACATTATTTGATAAGGACAGTGTAATTATTTTGTTAGCATTTTAACAGTAACTTCTTGAAGAAGTATGTTTGCACTAACTTTTGATTACTTTTATCATGTTGAAAATTTCATTTAAAATGTTTAATATATATTATATTTGCCTTTTCATATTTCAGGGATGATGACCTGCAGAGAAACAGCAGTAGAAAGTAGAAACTTATAACTCATCATGGCCATTACGGAAGATCTAATTAAAATTTGTTTAGAAAGCCACCAAATATGTCCATGAAAAGTAGAAAAAAAGACAGCAATTCTATATAATGTAGTCTAAGCAGAAGCATTGACTGTTTCAAGACCAAATGAATTGAAATTTAGTGTTTTGATGCTGAGAGACAGAGGGATATTAAGTTAACTGGACAATTTAGCTTCTTTTTCATCTTCATGTATCATTGAAGTTGATGTTTACCATCTTAAAGAGCTTTTACCTCAGTTAAAATGAATTCTAAATACAGGCAGTTTGGAGATTTGTGAATTTTCTTACAATTGGAGTTTCAGAAAAGGATTTCATTTAAAAAAAATGTATTTCACGGATGTAATTTGTCGTCTCTTTCATGAAATAATTGAAAAATCTGCAATACGTAACCAAGTGAGAGATCTACAGATAGACATGTGATATTCAATTGAACTGTAAAGAAGGAAATATTCATTTATAAGATTATATGCGTGTTTTGTTATTTTTATGGCAATTACATGGAAAAGATAAAGTAATTTGATTTGAAAATTAATCCTACCTACAGATATACATGTAGGCATACAATTTACTGATGCACCACTAATGGAGTACATGTAATTATAAAACTAAGAATATGTCATATGATTGCCAATAAAACAACTCTCCATCAGAGAACAAGTACTAAGTCATATATTGTCCACCAGAGAACAAGAAAATCATATTTTATCATGATTTCTATTTCAATTTCATTTCATAACACAGAATACAGGTATACAAAAAGTTCAAAAGCATAAAAAAGTGTTTTAATTGCAGTTGTTGTTCATCTTAAAGTCATATTGATGTTGGCCTTCAATACTGAGCAAGACCTCTGTAAACAGCCACAGAATGTTTGAACAAAAACATTAAGTATTCTCTTTGCTTGCATTTATATCATGTAGCTGCAAATTTGTACATATGTACATGTACAACTGTAATAGAGATTCTTATACCTATCATGTTTAGCAAAAAATGTTGGATATACATGTACATGTATCAGGACAAGTATGGCAATGAGACAGCATGCCCAACACAGACAGAAATTGATTTCTTCTTATTTTGAAATTGCATACATATTTTTGTAATACAGCTAGAATTTGATATAAAAATAAGATGATGTGGTATAATCGCCAATGAAGTTTTCATTAATAATTAACATTCAGCCTTTCTTACCGAAATTTAAATCAAGATATAACCATTACCATGCAATGTCACCATTCAGTTAAAAAATGTCTTTGTCAATTGATTGAGTACATGCAGAAAAAGAAGAACTATGAGTATATCGTCCCAAAATAGTATGAAATATTTACCACTGGGCATTCATTAAGACGTTCATACAAAGAGTTCAAAGAAAATGAGTAAAATACAGAGTTTACGTAAATAATTCTACAATTTTTGAAAAATTGATTTATTGCAGTAAAATGCACCTAATAAGAAACAGCCTTGGTTGTAAGTGGCTTGTCACCAACATGTTATAACATCTTTTTTTTCCACTGTTACTTTTATGTTTTGTTACTGTTTCACATTTGTATATGAATTTCAAGTTCTTGCCTAAAGAAAGGCGATGTCTTCTTAAATCTTAATCTATTTCAACTCAGGTACCAAATAGTTTTCACTTCTGCGATCTATTTGTCAATTTTTTTTTTGCGTGAACCCCCTGAGGGGTTCACGCTTATATATTGGTGAGTTTTGGCTATGTCTATGTCTAAGGAAGATTCTCGGAATGTCTCGAACATTATCGATCATTTATACAGTAAGCTTTTTGTGAAACTGTAACTCGAACAATTCAAGCCCTTTCCGTGTCCGATTTTCTACCACAAGAGTGTAGCCTTCGTAGATCAGCGGAATATAACGACCTGAATTATTCGGGTTAGTGAAACTAATGCATAAATGAATATGCATCATTAGCATTTATAGCTGTTATATACAGATAAGATAATGCTTATCGATTAATGTCCTATATCATGTTAAGTTAATTAACTTAGAAACGCATACGTTAAGTTTCATGAAATACAAGCTTTCTCCACATAGATGGTAATTTCAGTTAATTGTAGAGATAACAAAGAGTCCGTCAATGCATAGAAAAGTAACCCGAATAATTCAGACGTTATATTCCGCTGATCTACGAAGGCTACAAGGAGAAAATCTGACACGGAAAGGGCTTGAATTATTCGAGTTAATAGCATAGCAGAAAATCTTTAAATTGGAATTATAATAATTCGTATCAAGGTTGCACATTTTGCCGTGATAATAATTTGAAGCATCTTGAAATTGAATTTGTTTTCAAAATGAAATTAACTTTCATTTAGACCTGTCATTTTTCAAGTAAAAATTGACCCTGAAATTGACTAAGAACCATTACAAACATTTGTTTGATTCTTTTTTTGCCAGATTTCATAAATTTTCTTCAAGATATTTTTTTTCTACCGTGATATTACATGAATACTCGGACTTCAAATATTGATTTCACAAAAATAACAATGAACTTATATTGTCATTCCTTTTTTGCCAGATTTCATTATCTTTCTTCAAAGTATTTTTTTTCTGTCGTGATATTACATGAATACTCGGACTTCAAATATTGATTTCACAAAATAACAATGAACTTATATTGTCATTCCTTTTGCCAGATTCATTAATTTTCTTCAAGGTATTTTTTTTTCTGTCGTGATATTACATGAATACTCGTACTTGAAATGTTGATTTTACAAAAATAGCTATTATCTTAGTATTATCATTCAAGTTTTTAAGATGAAAATGACAAACATTTCAACAAAATGACTAAAATGTCTTATACCAATTTTGCCAAACTTTTAACAACTATTTTTAAAGAGTGCTCAACATAATAGAAATTTGTATCCTGAAAAGTATTCTCTGTAATGATAACAAATATATTTGCTGTTTCTGGACATATCAACTATATATAATACACAACTCTTAAACGGATAGTAGCTACGATTTTCTGTAAATTATTTTTCTAATCCATTTTGAAATTCGTATTTAGTTTAAATATTTCCTTAAAAATATGAACAATAAGGAGAGAGGAGCAACATATATGAATAACTGTTATTTTCAAATCGCACTGATAATAACAATTTGAATAAGTAAAAATCAGTTAAATTATTTTGAAATGTGAAAGATTGTTTTTCAATATAAAATCAAAAAAACGGTAAGTAAACAGTTCGCGCTAGCCTCGAGTGCGGAAGGTCGTTTGTTCGAACCTCGACCGGGTCAAAACTGGACAATTGCTATTTGCTGCTTCCCCGCAAAGCACGTGACATTAAGGAGTAAGAGCAACGAATGGTCGACCCAGAGTCAAATTATTGTGTCCAGGTAGGCTATCATGGCTTCCTCTGAAAAGTTATCTAGTGTGCTAGCACGTAATAAATCCTGCCTGGCATGTATTATAATACAGCAGAGTTAGTATACATTTATCATTATCAAGCTCTCGTCTTGAAACTGCATCTAACTTGCCACTGGACGTTAAAAATCCATCCATATATCCAAAAAATAACGCTATTAACAACGTTGCACTAGAAATTTAGAAACTAGTATATGAATGATAATAATAAAGAAGGGAAAACTATTTCATCTTTATGAAAATGATGTTGCTAAAAAAGTGGAAACAAGCATGTGTGTCCACAGTATCACTTGCACTATTATTTTCCATGTACAATGAACCATGAAATTTGGTGAAATTTGGAACACAAAGTAGGAAGATCACATCTACTAGTATATAAACGTGTGTACTTAGTTTCAAGTCCATGAGACTACAACGTCATCATAAACTACCTTGACCAAAATCTTTAACTTGAAAGTGTACTGTTTCTTACACTATCATATTTTCAAATTAAGTGAAACGTAAAATTGGGGTCATAAACAACTATGAAAGACCTCATCATAAGGAACATGTGTACTAAGTTTCGGTGTTGTACTTCATTAAAAACTACCTTATCCAAAATCTTTATCCGGATCATGATCGGAAGGACGAACGGACGAACGGACGGACAAACATCAGAAAGACCGACGCATATACCAGAAAACTATCGTAGTTGGGCCTATTTTTTGTGCATTTTAAGTAGTAGTCTGAGTGATTTGACGTCTTACAACCCTTTTAAGACTTGTTCGAACCGTATTGATATCTCTGGTGTCTGACAGTGTTTTTTAAGACTTGCCAACTAACTGGTGCAAATGACTTTCTAATGCAGGCGTGCACGATTATTAAAATTGGAAATACATGTATGTCACCACAGTGATAACGTAAATAGAATCATTTATGTGAAGAGAGATTGTAAGCTTTCCACTTTTTATTTTTCGCACATTTGCTTTAATAAAATTGAGAATGGAAATGGGGAATGTGTCAAAGAGACAACAACCCGACCACAGAACAGACAACAACAGAAGGTCACCAATAGGTCTTCAATGCAGCGAGAAATTCCCGCACCCGGAGGCGTCCTTAAGCTGGCCCCTAAACAAATATATATACTAGTTCAGTGATAATGGACGTCATACTAAACTCAAATTATACACAAGAAACTAAAAGTAAAAATAATGCAAGACTAACAAAGGCCAGAGGCTCCTGACTTGGGACAGGCGCAAAATGCGGCGGGGTTAAACATGTTTATGAGATCTCAACCTCCCCTATACCTCTAGCCAATGTAGAAAAGTAAACGCATAACAATACGCACATTAAAAGTCAGTTAAAGAGAAGTCCGAGTCCGATGTCTGAAGATGTAACAAAAGAAAATAAACAAAATGACAATAATACATAAATAACAACAGACTATTAGCAGTTAACTGACATGCCAGCTCCAGACCTCAATTAAACTGATTGAAAGATTATGTCTTCATCATATGAATATCAGGCACAATCCCTCCCGTTAGGGGTTTAGTATCATACCATCATAAAATATATGAGAAGAGCATAACCCTATAAATGAATCAATATTAAAGCCAAAATATGCAATCTTTAATGACCTGACAACAGTATCGTAACTATATCCCTTCTTAATAAGTCTATTTAAAGGTTTTGTTAGCTTCTGAGGTGAATACTGACATTTTTGTGCTTTATAAAGAATATTACCATAAAAGATTGGATGTGAAATACCTGAACGTATAAGAAGTCTGCATGTTGAGCTATATTTACGAATGATGTCCTTGTACCGATGATAAAATTTAGTAAATGTTTTGACTAGTTTGTGATATCGAAAACCCTGGTGTAATAATTTTTCAGTAATACATAAATTTCTAATATATGATTCGGCTGGTGAGAGTTTATGGGTGACCGACTTAAAGAATACTAGAAGAATACCGCGCGATCGCGGTTTAAATGATACTTGAAATGTTTATGATTATATATAGCACATTCCTACATCGTGCAGTTGGGTTCATGTCAGTTCTCAAACTGTTGTTTGTGGTGACGCATGATGTTGATCAAATTTATTAGTTTGTATCCATGATTTTAATCGTTTGCATTACATTGACTGTTATTCTTTAATAATGAGTTTTTATATGAATAAGAAGATGTGGTATGATTGCCAATGAGAAAACTCTCCATCCAAGTTTTAATGTCCATTTGATAGCTTCTGTTTCTGTGTCAAATCGGTGCTCCGAAAACGAAGGAAATAAATCAAGAGATGAAGAGAACCTAGAACACTGATGATTTAAAACATTTCTTCAGTGGTGCGAGTTTGTAGTATTTCTCTTGTTAGTGGTGCCATGCAGTTCTGTCTCTGTGCAACACATGTGCCCCGAAAAAGGGGGAAATAATTGGTAGAAGAAGAAGACTTTCTCGTACTCTTTGATGATTAAAACATTTTTTCAGTGGACAGGTGCGAAATTGTAATATTTCTTTTTATTTGTGGTGTGAGCTTGATAAAGTAATGGAGTTGATAAAAAATGGTGCGAGTTGGCCGTAGACCGAAATTCATTAATTGTATTTCCGCATACTTAGAAAATGTAGACGGGTGGGAACCAGCTACGGAACAACATTTGTTGGTTTATTTGATTAAGCAACACCGATAATTAAAGCAATTAAAGTTATAAAGTATATTATATACACATACTGTTTATAATTATATAATAACTTCAGACGATCGTCGGCTCGTAGACAAACCGACTAAAAAATTTCAGTCTACACATTTAATAGAATAGATGTCTTTCCTTCATATTCTTACTTTTCTAAACAGTCATATAACTTCTATGACCTACATGTCTATAACCACATTGACTGAAAATTATTTTGAATGTTCCGTTATTTACTGAACTGAACTGAACTTTATTCTCATAAACTAAATACAAAGTTACAGAGAATTATACATTTTACATACATAAATATTATAACATGCATGTGTGAATTACAAAATATACAATTTAACTGAGGACTGACTTTCACATTAATGATTTTAATAAATTTGCACAGCTTTTCTAGTTGTATAGAATTTGTGCAATTGAACAACAGATTAAATTTCATGTATTTGGATATTTCCAAAATTATTCAGATAAGAATTTTTTTCTGCCACTATGACATATCATAACGTAGTGGTAATCGTTGCCAATATCATTAGAATCAATAAGATGGCATACTCTATTGTCTCTCGTAATACATTGCCATCTTCACGTTTCAATTGGCAACCGATGACTACCACATCTAAATTTGCACAGGGTATATAAATGGTTAAATGGTAAAATATTAAGATAGTTTTCAAACTTAACTTCTGTCTTAAAAATTCGATAACATAACCCCTTTGGAGATATACAGATATTTAACAGACATAACTGTTTATATTGATCTTGTAATTTGAGTTCTACACTTTTTGGTACCCATTTATCAGCAAATTGCATATGCCATATATTTGACATTCCACAACTGTCTAAAATGTTTTTTTATATATACAAGCCACTTGTTTTGATTTAAGAAATCTCGATTGCAAAGTTTTGAAATATGCAGTTGACCGGCGAAAATGTCTTGCTCACGATTTCACTATTCACTGGCAATTATCTAAATCAATACACAGACATTCACTGAAAGTCATAGGTAAACATGCCGTTTTTTTTTTCAACCTTTGCTGGACTTACAAAGGAGTGGAAACAAAATATTTAATAAGCGTTTCTACGGGATAATGTTTTGTATCATAGGATCAGGTTGAATATTTCATATTTTCCCTTATTACTACAACTTGTTTATTAAAAATAGTAATTATCTTACAAATTAAAAAAAAGAAGAAAATTCAGAATAAGGAAATGGATGATAAAAAGCTCAATATATGCTGACATAATTTGTATCATTTCTGTGTACACACATCTGGTAATAATATGCTAAAAAGATCAGTGCAATTCACACCACCATGGGGTACATCTTTGTCCAAGACAAAGATGTACCCCATGGTGGTGTGAACTCCTGCATGGTTTTGTCTGGTTATCATAATAAACATTGTTCTATTTTTTTACAATGAATGCTTTTATTTATGTAGCATTTTTGGTTTATGAACAAACTTGTCATTCTTTTGATCATTGAAGTATCCATGTTTTAATTATTACATGTATCAATATTTTAATAAGTCGTTTAAATGAAAAGACATTAAACGAATATTTTAAATAATATGTTCATTGAAATCAAAGCAAACATATTCTTGACATTCAGAGGTTTACCCTAGATCATTTTCTTTTGAAAATTAATAACATTATTATGCAAGAATGCTCTATTGAGTCTTGGTATTTAAACTATCATATTAAAATTGTACCGTCTTATTTAATTCTCCGACGCTCTAAAGGAATATTCCTACTAAAATGGTCATAAGTTAATGACACTATCAATTCTCCTTAACAGACCCCAATGTCCAAGCAGTGTATGACTAACCACAAATCTAAAAAATCTTAATCGGTCTTAATCGGTCGAGATTCAAATAAATCATTGACGCTACAACAATGTAAGGCAATCACACATACCGGGAACAATTTTATTGGCTCAATCTGAAAGACATGGGCCATGAATTTTGAAAGTATCTTAGATGGACTTAAGACATATCACGGCCTAAATTTTTATTAGTTTTCAAAAGTGTCAGATAAATCCAAACTACCTATTACAAGTCACAATAACTATTTTAATTTATTCTATTTCAATTACTTGACGTTTTGGAATTTTATTTTATTTTATTTTTTTTTTTGGGGGTGTTATGGGGTATATCTGGTAATCATTAAACCAAAAGACAATGATATGTTTAAGAAAATAAAAAAAATAGTTGAATATATGGTCAATTTCCATAAGGAAAATCGTCTTCAAAAATGTGCAAAACCTTCCAAACTTGAAAACCAACGAACTAATTTAAACACAATGCATATACATATCATTTCAATGAAATAAAATAAACTATGTAAAGTGTACAAAAATAGATGTCTCATTTACGATAGTTTGTCTACCCTTTCAAAGGTATGCTTATTTTTGGCTTTGGAATACTACGCATATCATACCAAATATATAACCCAAATATTAATCTTTTAAATACAATGAATACACCTGTAAAAGTTCGTAAATTAAAAGTAAACTTTACACATATAAACAAACACATCAAATATTGAAATATAACCACAATATTTTAAATAATTTTGACACCTAGGCAAAGAAATAGTAAACGTCAGTATCTCATAACTGCGCATACTATAAAATATATATTGTGCAAATACATTTTTATATGATATATATACCTAGGTAAAACAATATGAAAAGAAGTGGAAAATTTTACATATATATCCTAACGCAAGAATAGACTATAAATATAACCGTTATGTTTAGAACACTTAAATACCTATGGAAAGCAACGATAAACCATAGTCTCTAAAACTGCACATACCATAATAAATATATTGTGCAAATACATATTTTACAGTGCTATGCATACCTCGGTAAAACAATGTAAATAGAAGGAAAATTTTACATATCTATCCGAATGAAAGAAAGGACTACAAATATAACTGTTATATTTAGGACAATTAAATACCTATGGAAAGCAGCGATAAACTGCGGTCTCTAAAACTGCGTATACCACCGTAAATAAAACCTACGCACATTCAAATTTATTGATGTAGTAGAACCTATGCAAACATATGCAAATATATGTATAATCTTTATATATATTTTCGATACTTATAAACTAATGCAAAGATAAGGGTTCTTTGCACCAAATATTTGCGCAAATTTTGTGTAAATGTAAATACAAGCTGTATTTCGTATGTTACATATAAGTTAGTAAATATATGAGGCAGCAAAGGAGTTATTTTTATCAAATATTTGCATATGTACGCAAATAAATGTAAATTGGCCTTTTCGTGTAGTGTAAGAAAACAGCCAAATTGAAAGACGACAAAAAGACAAACAACACTTCTTAAACCACTAAACAGAATAAAGATTGTGCAACACGAACTCCATAAAAAAAAAAAACGGGTTGATCTCAGGAGTTCAGGAAGATTTAGCAGTTCCTTTTCACAAGTTGTTTGGCACATGGCAAGTATAAAGTGTCAAATGCTATTTTCCGTCAAATTGGTATTTTTCTAAGATTTTGAATTGAAAATTAATGCTGCTTCTGTCTATCTTTTATAATTTTTATAACGATAGAAGGAAACGCTGAAGCTTGTAAAAAATCATCAGTTATAAACATTCACCTCGAGAAACAGACAATTTCAGTCAATGTCATTTATTATTTCCGTTTTCTGTCTACATCTTGTCTATCTTTTATATTTTATTAGGGCAAACACGCAAAACTTTGTCAAAATCGTCATTCAATGGCTTAAGCTCCGATCAAGATTTAAATAATGTTTTCATTCATGTTGACATTTGTGTTAGTCATATATTGCTGTTAATTTCTGTTGTATATAATAATTTCTGTTTTTTCTTATATAATAATTTTAGTAGAAAAAAAAGGTACAGTATTTTGATATGTTCGGATTTTTTGTATGTATAATGCTTTTAAAAATATTAAAATTACATTTGTCGTAAAAAGAAACCAAAGGACATTCAAACTCAAAATTCAAAAACAATCTGTCAACGCCATGGCATATAACTAAAAGTGGCTAAAGACAAAAACATACAAAAATAAAACAGAAAACCAAAGACTGAGCAACATGAACTCCACCAAAAAACAGGGGGTGGTATTCGGATGCTCTGGAAGGATAAGCAGATCCTGCTTCACATGTGGCACGCGTCGTGCTCCGCGTATAAGTACAAACGCGGTGATAAGTCTTATTCGATAGGTCATAATCGACGAATAGAAAACGGGAATTTGATTACAACAATTAGAACCTATCCGTCGCCATCAATGAAACAGATATTAAATAACAGTTAACCAATTCGTGATGACAACCGTAAAATTTTCGAATGGAGGATTTCAACATCACCGCTTGAATGAATGAATGAATGAATGAATGAATGAATGAATACTTTATTACAGATATGCCATAGCAACGAAAACATATTTTTACAACATGACAAATGATAAACAGCAGAAAGCATATTAAAAAATGCATAATAAGAAAACTAGCAATATTAAGAAACAATATGTGATCTGATTGAACGTGCACATTTTTTATGTTATTACACAATGTCTTCAAAGGTATAACAGAAATTACTCTAATTAAATACTGTAATTTACATAATTTACACGTGTTTGGCCAAGAACAAGAACAGCTTTGAAAAAAATAGGTGTAATTGATCTATAGGCTGGGCATACCAATATAAAATGTTATTCATTTTAAACACACTGCATAATTCAACATTTGCATAATCGCAATTCTCTAGCCATTTCAGTTTATCTTCCTGTTTCAATGTTAAGCTTAGTGCACCTCTACACAATTTAGTTATAAAGTGTGAAATATAACAGTAATCTAAATAATCCTCAAACCTAAATTCTAACTTTACATTCTTATAGATATAAGTTGTCCACTCCTTTCAACAGATGCGAACCAGCTTTGTTTATATTGATCTTTGCATTATCACTTGATACTCTTGTTTTATTAGCTTCTTTGTGAGCAGCAACCCTCTATTAAGGAAATCATGATAGGATATGCAAGCTCTGGATTATTCTCATTTATATACGGGAAAAAACATTTTTTTTCCTCCTTATCGTGTAATGATTATGATGTAGATTGAATTGTAAAAGAAACGAGAAAACACAGACATTAGTGGAATTGTATGTATGTGAATGTTATTCTAAAAAATACATAGGTATTTTTGTCTCGCATGCGACAAAAATCAAAGAATTAAGGACATATATAATTCCGGTGACTGCGTGAACTATTTGTATAAAGCTTTATATATTTCACATGTTTCAGAAGTATGCAGATAATATATATAACAAAAGTTCCGTCTGTCATAGATCATTTGTCCCTTTCCTTATTTTCATGGTTCAGCAATTGTCCCAAAACTGCATAGTTTTTTGATTTTGTTTGTTCAAATGAATTTCTTATTATGATCGATGGAATAACTTTATTTGGTATATGGGATTATTGTAAGGTCTACTCTTCAAATTACCTTGATCTCATTGTATGACCAAGATATCAAGGTAAAGTTTCCATGGTCAATAGTTCAACTATTTTCGGCTTTTTATGATTGCACGTCTTGCAGGTTTAATCTGACCTTGACTTCATTTTCACTGTTAATTGGCCTATGTTAAGTTTCATGGTAAGTTTCTGATCCACTAAAAACAAAAGGTCAATTATTTGTTTGTGTATAGAATAATTGCAAGGTTCCAGTGCATGTCATCTGGCAGGTTTCATCTGACCTCGATTTAATTTTAATGGTACATTGCGCAATGACAATTTGTGGTTTGGTATTCGTTCTCAGAAACTATAAGCAATATTGGTATAACAGAAATGTCAGTGTTATTAAGTATTTGTATTCCACAATAAGATAAGTCCATAATGTAAACGGAAGGCATGTTGATAACACAAAATATAGTTCATTTCCTATTGCGAAAAGTGCCGTTGGAAAATAAATCTTAACACGACATGTTTGTTTTAAAAGAGAGGCGAAAGATACAAGAGGGTCATTCAAACTCATAAGTCGTAAAAAAACTGACAACGCCATGGTAAAATTAAAAAATAAACAGACAAACTATATTACACAAAACATGACATAGAACACTAAAGACTGAGCAACACGAACCCAATCAAAAACTGGGGTGATCTCAAATGCTACTGAAGGGTAAGCAGATCCTGTTCCACATGTGGCACCCGTGTTTAAATGTTGTTTGGAAACGACACAAGACCGAGTTCTTTATAAAAAAAAACAGGTCCTGAGATTGTAAGCATAATTTACAAAAGCACGTCCTTCATATTGATTTAATCATGTAATTTTTTTTCCATTTGGCTTACATTGCTTCTTTTGAACAAACGCTCCTTATACATAAATTATTATTTGTTTGCCGTTAAACCATCAAAGAAAATCCAGTCTTCTTTTCTACACTCTTCACGATAGCTTTTTTTAGCTACCGTATTTCAGACTTTTTATATTCTAACATGCTTTGAGTATTTTGTTCTTATGTTGTGCTGCTACATTATTGTCGTAGGTAAATAGAGGATTAGGTGCAGACAAACATGCTTAACCCTGCCGCATTATGTATGTGCTTACCCTAAGTCAGGAGCCTGTAATTCAGTGGTTGATGTTTGTTGCAGTATATGATATTTGTTTAGTTATTTTAAAACTTGATAATCCTGATAATAGAAACCCAGCACCATGTTCACATTTCAATATCCCATGTACATATAAAAATATGCCAATGCAAACTATCCACCAAAGTTCAAATGAATTGGATGTTAGCAATTAAAGGCATCCGTAAGGCCTTCAACAATTAGAAAAACCCATACTGTAAGGTCGGCTTTAAGAGGCCCTGCATGAAAATATGAAACAATTCCATTGAGAAAACTAACGGCCTAATCTATAATAAAATAGTTTACGAAAAACAAATATGACAAACAAGAACCAACGAAAACCAATGAACTACAGGAACCTGACTTGGGACAGGCACATAAAGAATGTGGCGGGGTTAAATATGTTTACGAGCGCTCAACCCTCTCCTAACCTGGGACCGTGGTGTAACAGTACAACACAAGTACAAACTATAAACATCAGTTGAAATGACTTAACTCATCAAATGGATACAAATAGACATACATCTCACAAAAACACCAAGTAGACGTGACTGGGTACATATACATCCAAAAAACAAAAAGACACCAAGTACAGATTTGAGAGTACTCGCAATTACTGACAGCTAGTTCAAAGCCAATAGCAACTAATGAATAAAAAATCATGTATTTAATAATTAAATATCAATCAGTACACATCCAACTTCAAATGGATTTAGTGTCAAGACACCATTAACAGTCTGAGAAAAGCATGACCTTGTGCAATGCTAAACTTTAAATATCGACAGATTGTAGTACATATTTTTCTTTCTTTTAAAGAAATATGCTTGCCATATTGTTACATTTGAAGTTTAGACTCCTAGGTCTACATTCCTCTGATTGCTCATGCTAGAAATTACATGCTGAAATACAAAAGTTTTATGCATTATGTATTTATCTATTTGATTTTGAAAACGTCTTTTTTGTGATTCCAATAACGAATTTCTTTTTACTGTTTTGTATTTACTAAATCTTCTGATGTACTCTTAAAAACTAAAACTGCTTGAGCAGCGTCATACATCCAAACATTGCGTTCGAAGTTTGCGTGCTGTTCATTGCCGTAAGTCAAATTAAATTGAGACATGTCTTTTATTGAGACAAGTCAAATTTTATTGCGTCAAAGTTCATTGTCTGATTTATAAATTACTGAATTAAATCATATGAAATTCATTTTTATGTGATTTTTAAGTAATTTTGTAAGCGTTAAAATGTTCATCATCTATATCAAATGATAGCATATCTTTTTATTTGTTATATACGAATGTTATGTGTAATTTGTTTTCATGTAAGAAAAATTCGTGAGACCTACAACGATCAACACAACAAGCCACAAATACATACAAATGCACACAAATACACACAAAAACTAATATCTTCGACATCATTATGTTACTTACAGTCCCGTCATTTTCGATAGTTGTCTTGTTGTATTGGCAATCATGCCACATCTATCTTATAGTATGCAATTCGAAAATATGCTTACTTTTAATCATGAAAAAATATCAAAATTTCATCAAAATCCTTGAAGTTATTGATGTCTAAAAAAACTTCAGTCTTACACTATATCTACATATTAGCTACAAAACAAAATGATGTCAACATATCGTCAGCTTGCGGACAAGGATAGACAACTATTTTCATTTTTTTTCTTTATGAAATGTCTTCTGATGAGAAAGACGGTTCTGTCAATATTTCATAAAATGTCATGAAGTTGTGGATTTCCAAAAAAAAAAAAAAAAATCTTAACCACATATTGAACCTAAACTTTGACCCCACCGTCACAATTATTCATAAAAGTATGAAATAGTAACGGTTCTTAAAACACGTCTATCCTTGTATTGTGACGTTAAAAAAATTGGCAACCATGTATAATGACATCCCATGGAAAGAACACATCTTTTTGCAGAAAATGAAAATGATAGATCATGTTTGCTACATCGTATAAAATCATTCCAAAACAGATTCCCTCAACGAATCAGTAAAAAAAAATTAAATGTCTTAAAACGTCTTACAAGCGTCGAAAACTAAATTTGAAAAGAAACTGTCGATGATATAGAATCGATGCAGTGGTAAAATATATATGTGCACTATAATCAAGGATCTGTCAAACGGACAGAATTGTCACTGAAATATACTAAAACATATTCGACTTTATGTTAAAAAAAGTTTCAAATTCAATCAGTGTTTTGTTATATTTAGTATATGATATGACCCATTTACCTTCCATTTGGTGTTCTCTTCCTTCTAAAACAAAGCTTTTTGCAATAACAAGAACTGTTTTTAAGATCCAAATTACCGAAACAACTAATGCACTTAATAGGATGATCATGATGATGTTTGCTCTGGACATACCTGTAAAGAGTAACATTAATATAATGTAGTAAGCAAGTTAAAAGTACATGAAGAAGACGCTCCCTGAACATTAACATGATTAAAAACTAGAAAATAAGTATTTCGTATATTACAACATGTATAATGATAAATAAATTAAATCTATGAAAATACAAAATACCACTTTTGTGTGATTGTGTGTGTATGGAACAGATGTTTCTGCAACAATAAAAATAGAAATTGACGAGACTTTCATGATAGCAAGTATTGTGCTCAAAAAAGAAAAAGAACAATCAGAATCAATAGTTGGAAAATGACAGACAAACCTTGGCCAATAGAAAAAAAAACAGAAAAAAGAAAACTGCAGTCCGTGAAATACTAAACAGTAAAGTAACATTTGAGCAACTCGAACCTATACTCAATCTGCAGGTTGATGAATTCAGGCACCATTGGACGTGTTGGAAGAGTAAACATTTCATCCTCGAGCAGCCGAGCCATTTATTCGTCATGCCAAGTAAACGTATCCTGAAAGGTCGCATTCAATAATAGGTAATAAAATAAGAAAGAAAACGGAACAAAAAAAGACGCAGTTCAACAGATTGCGAATGAGCACTAGTACCCAAAATCATCAATTTTACCTGTTTGAAACACTACAAGGAGTAAAATTGTTTTTAGGGGATGCACCAAAGGTGACAAATCGACCATTAAATGAGATGTAAATATCTCCAAACTATACGTTCAAGTTGATCGACATATAAGTGTATCTATTTTAATTCCCGTACATTTTTAGGAATATGATTGTTAAAAGCAACCGCACGGAGACCGTTTTTTTCACATGGGTTTAGAAGGCGTGGTTTATTTCAATAAATGGTTAGTAGTGATGTTACGTCCCTTTGTAAAATAAGCACGGTGCTGAGGAAAAATATGAAAGGTTTCAACAGACAAAGAAATTCATGATGAACGATTGAAATAAATTCATAAAACACATTTAAAGCTAACAAGTTGTTATTGTTGTCATTTGTTTTTGTATAGACCAATGGCAGAAGGTTATTAATACTAAGTTTTGAAGACTTGACCACTTTGGTAGGCCACTAGTTTAAATACCACATGTTAAGATAGTCGGTAGATAAATTCGTTGCACAGTGTGTCAGTGACATAATACGGTATATACGGGGTCAGTAAATTCCTTATTAGGATTCGAGCTTCGCTATCACCCCATATGAAATTTACTGACCCCATGTATATCGTATTAGGTCACTAGCACACTATGTAACTTCTATTGTTGGTAGTCAGTGGCATGAAACGGTATTGTTATGAAGTAAGCTTTCAAATGGATTAATCTTATTCAACGCATCTATCCCATCGAAATTTAAATAAAGGATAAAACAGATACAGTCTGCTTCATATCTTGACTTACATTTAGAAATTACAGATGGATGCAGTCATAACCTGTACAAAAGTTAACTTGAAGCAAACCTTATGACTGCTATCCAAGTTAACTTGAGAAATTTCAAGCAGACAAGCAAGTTAACTTTATCGTTGGTAGACCAGACCTAGGTCTGCTTTTTTAGGACTGCTGCAGACCTATTGACAAGTCTGTTCCAGACCAGACTTGTGGACAAATCTATTATGGACCAGTCCTGAGGACAGGTCTGTACCAGACCAGACCTGATAACAGGTCTGCTCCAAACTAGAACTGTGGACACATTAAAAAAAACTAATTTCATTTTATATTTTTTATATACATTAAATAATGGCTATAAAATTTCACACTTGTTGATCGACAAATATACATGCAGCTATCATAAAAGAAACGAAAGTTCTTTTTTAATTAGAAGGCTGGTAGAAAGGCTATACAACGCATCGAAAAATATTTGTATATGATGAGATATAAACATCATTGTTTACGTAACTTCGTTCCCCATTCATTACATGAATTATTCATTGTAATTCACCTTGTTTGCCTTGGATTGACGATTCTGTTTTGACAAAATGTTCAAACGAATATTGTAAAATGTACGGATATATAAAATGTTGTATAGTTATGAACCATTTCGTCAATTTTGGAAGATTCGTCTTAACGATTATAAATGATATCTGGGACGTCCGACAAAATATACTCCGTTACTCGTTCTGAACATGAATGAAAAATTTGCCCCTGATGGTTTAGCTACTAACAAATTCAATCAACCGACAAAATATACTAACAGACAGTCAATACTATTCCGAGATGAGAACTTCTCATACTTTTCATTATAAAGTACAAAAATAATCAGTCATGTCAGTGTTGGATGATGCGGAGATTATTTTGTAGTCATCAATGCCATTGTGTACTAATAATATTGCTGTCAATTGTTTTATTCAATCCATCGTCAGTTGACAAATTTATGATTTATGATGCCTCTATAAAATTTTTATAATAAAGTGCAGATATGATCTGTTCTGGTTGATGCAGTCAAATAATTTTTGTTATACGAGCCATCCTAAGATATCAAAACTACTTATTTTGTGTTACGAGTCAACCTTTTAAAAAAAAAAAAAACAGACATGCTGACACTGTATATTGATGCAGACAAAATTTTGCAGTCTTTATGTTCCAATAATTGCATTTTTATTATTTTTAGTTGATGCGATCGAAAAATTTTGTTATACGAGCCAATCTGAGATATCAAAACTACTAAATAATGGGTTTTTTTACCAGTCAATATTTTGAATAAAAAGACCACATGCTGGCAATCTTAATTGAAACTTTTGTAGACATTGTGTTCCAATATTGCTGTCTTTTGTATTATACAACCCATCCTGACATAAAACATTTGACTGATTCATTATGCGGCCATATAAATGTACATAATAAAGTGCAAATATGGTCGCATTTGGTTGATGCGGTATAATAATTTTTTTATACGCAGTCAGGATTCTACTTTGTCAAAATTATCTCCCCATTAAGCCAGCTAATTTTTACAATCGTGAAAATGGAAGCTATTGAGCGGATGATGCGTTTACAATTTAGCTCTTAAAACAGATATAATTATCAACATAGCACCATTAGGATCCTTACATGCCAGTTGTATTTTAAAAGACAAATGTATCTACTAGCTGTTGAACAACATTTAATGTACTTTTCTGCATTTAGTCAAAACTATTGTTTGATCGGTTGTCAGGGGGAATTTTCGAAAGTTCAAAAACATTTAAAATAATTCTAATGAGATATTTCGTTGAAAGGCAGACTAAAAATTTTCAGAGGTCGAAGATTAATAACCCATTTTTAGGGCTTTTTTCCTAAAAAACTATCACCGGGGTCAGAGATGGAACTTAATGCTTTGAAAAGATCAATCTATTATCTTTCTTTAGATATTTTTTTTCGACTGAATTTATGCATATGCACACAAAACTCCACATGTATTTGCACCTATCACAATCGACTGTTTTATGAAAATGTTTCTACAATCTAAATGTTTACAAATATTTCGAAGCACCATACTATACATTTTTTTTTTTGTAATTTAAATTAAGACGCGTATATAAATTGCATAAGATACTAAATTATTTACCTTCATTAAACTGTTAAAGCCCAATGAAACAGATGTAAACAATTCAAATATACCTATTTGGACTTTTTTATTCTTATCTAACAAAGAGTTCCATTTCTTTTGTTTAATTTCAACTGGGTATCCGCCTGTACGAGCCAGCCTGAGATATCAAAACTACTGAATTTATGTTACTAGTCAATATTTTGAATAAAAAGAGGACATGTTAGCACTCTAAATTGCTACGGACTAAGTTTTGTAGTTATTGTGTTCTAATATTGCTGTCATTTGTATCATACAATCTATCCTGGCATAAAATATTAAAATTACTGATTTATTATGTGGCTATATAATTTTGATAATAATAAAGTTTAAATATGATTAGTTTTGGTTGATGTGTTAATTTGTTATACGTGCAAGTCTGAGATATAGTGATGATTCAATTATTTGAATAAAAAGAGGACATGTTGGCATTGTTAATTTATGCAGAAGAAAAGAACATTAGTAATTAGGGCACTCTGAATTATAGCCGACCATAACCATGATAAATATTCTGTACACAAATGTTGTTTTCATTTATCATGATTATTTTTTTTTTAATCTAAGTGCTATGCGTTTTGCCATTGTTTATCGATTTTATCTGATATCCAAGTTTATCAGATTAATGCTACATTTTAAAACAGATCAGAACTTATAACATCTTATATAGAATACATGTATATATATATATATATATATATATATATATATATATATATATAAGACTTAAAGAAATTGATATTTGTTGAAATATATATTCAAATTGATTTATGCAGGTAAGAAGTGTAACCAATGTCGTTTTCAATTTATAAAAGGCACATCACGCAGACATTTGTATAACAGGCAAAGTTTTATGCGTACTTTATTTACAAATGTATTTAATCTGTATTGTCTATATTAAGAAAAAAGATATTTAGAAATATTTTATAAAAAAAAATCGATGTAGAGCGGTCCTAGTTACAAGTTAACTTAGTGTTGAGCAGACCAGCCAAAAGTTAACTTGAGATCATGTCTTGCTCGATCGGAGTTGTAAAATTCAAAGTTAACTTATGGTAGGACTGGTTTCGAAGTTAACTTATAATAGTAGCGGACCTGTATCAAAGTTAACTTTTTTCGGCAGTCATAAAAACAGTCCTAGGACCAAGTCCGCTTTTCAAATTTACTTGATTGTGGTCCTAGGACTGGCCAGAGCAGTCCTAAATCCTGTCACAAGTTAACTTTGACCAGTCAAAATGATTATTTAGCAAGTAAACTTGCTGTACAGGTTGGATCTGCACACATCTGTAACTATAAGGGTCAGTTGAAAACAAAACTGTACGACAAAATGATTTTAGTTTCTCAATTGTTAAATTTTATTTCTATATAGCAACATTTCAGCTGCGCCTGTGTACGGAGTAAGTATTTCCCAGTTGATACAATATTCTATGGATTGTAATTTCTATTAGGATAATTGATAGAGAGTTGCTGCTCACTAGGAAGCTATTAAACCAAGAGTTCCAAGAGGTCAAGTTGAAATTATCCCTGCCTAAATTTTACGGACGCCATCAGTTGGTTGACCGTTATGGAATATCTGTTTCATAGATGACAAAAAATATGTGCCAATTGTTGTAACTAAAATCCCGTCCCCCTTTCCCCGATGGGACCTACGGAATAAGACTTATCACTGGATTTGTACTAACATGAGCAACACGACGTGTGCCACATGGGGAGCAGGATCTGCGTACCCTTGTGGAGCACCTGTGATCACACCGGTGTTTTTTGGGGTTCTTGTTGCTTAAACTTTAGTTTTCTATATTTTGTTTTTTGTGCACTGTTGTTTGTCTGTTCGTCATTTTCTTTTTTAGCCATGACTTTTTCAGTTTATTTTCGACTTATGAGTTTGAATGTCCCTTTGGTATCTTCTGTCTCTCTTTAATCAAACCCCCTACATATTACGTCGAAAAATTTATCACAAAAAAAAATCTGTGCACTTTACGTTTACAGCTCTGATGAAAGCAAGCTACCATACTAACTATCAGAACATAATTCTTGTCAATATGATTTTTCTATGTAGACATCAGAAGTAAATTTTTCTATCATATTGTGACATGCATTTCATACTATACAATGAACACCTTTTAATATCCACACTTTCATAACAGTATTTCATTATAGTCCCGAATAATTATTTAGAATATGCAATGATATGGTCATTACTTTGTCGTTCTGTCCTTCATACTGAAAACACGTTCATATTGCTGTGCAACACCTACCATGAATTGCAGGTCAAATTCGGTTTTCCCTGTTTACGCTACTACCGTTTCATATGAAATAATTGAAAAGTGTAATACAAAAGCTTCGGATAATTGCAACTTTCGAATATTTATTGTTCCGGGATGTGTATCATCAATTTTGTTTTACAGAAACAAAAACAAAGTCAGTATTGGCACAAATAAAAATTTACATTTACAAGGGTTACCCAAACCAACACAACTTCAATTAAAAAATATATAAATGTATGAAAATCTATAAAACAAAATTGTGTACAGCTAAAAAAGGGTCAAACAAAAATATTGATCCGACTCCATGAATTGCCTTAAATCCCTGTCTAGTATAATGTTCCTTACATTACATTTGCAGTAAGTACTTATAATACAGTTGCACAAATTAACGATTTAAAGGCGAAATGTATTCATGCAATTAAGTTCTAAATCACAAGTTATCATAAGCACCGGATTTCTTTATCATGGTCATCGTTCTTGATAGTTTGAAGTAAATATCATTTTTTTTTTTGTATTCATATAGTTATAGGTTTTTTAAAGAGTGAGAGTTTTAAGGTTTCCTAACGAGTGAGATTTTTAAGGTTTCTTAACGAGTGAGAATTTTATATCGCTTGATATCAAGTTATTCAATTTCAAAATAGTAACAAGTAAGCCTTCAGCGAGTTTATCAATAATATTTAAATTAAAGAACGAGAGTTGATATCAAGTTATATCCAATTCTGAGTTGTTAAACGTATTCATTTTATGGTCAACATTCTCAATGTGTTAAATCATAAATTCCGCGAATTGTTGATCTAGTCGTTTGCACATATCAGTATAAATTCATATGTCCAGTCCCAGCGTCAAACTTTTACATCAGTCATTTAAAGAATATCAATTACGCTTCAGAATGTTATTAGATTTGACAAAAAGAATATTTTCAAGTGAAAAATATGAGTGTGTTATGTTTATTATTGAAGAAATCACATATGTCCGTTGCCATGGGCGAAATGTACATCGTCTTAACCATGTTAACCTTTGAAAGCCATCAATGAACGAACGGATATCCAAAGGAAATATCGTAATATCGTCTTATTATGATGTATAAGAATAGATGCTTGTCTTTATCACCACGGACATTATATCGCATTCAGGGAATAACGGCGAATATTTATATTACCGTTTTTTTAACGTTCGACAAGACATACGGTACATACATGCTTCCGTTTATTTAGCACGTTTCAAAAGAGATATACCGATTTATGAATTCTGTAGGATTGAATTGTATGTATTATTTGATGCAAACTTACCTTCAACATGTTCAAGTGAACATTCATCTTTAAGTGTCAAATACCCTACATCATATTGTTTTCTTCCAATATGACAAGATATGTTGAATGATCGGTTACATGTAACTCTTCTCTGCAAACGTAGACTTAGGTTAAGCTCCATGACTACCTCATACTCACGTAAGTCAGTTATATCAAAGTTGGGGGCCTTTTTTTAATAGATAAATAAACAAATAAATAAATAAATAAATAAATAAATAAATGCAATTCACATACAGATAAGTTGCTTTATTTTGCATATTCTCTTGGTCTTAAATGACGCCTAAATATATCGACCTGGACACGGAAATGATATCATATCTTTAATGTCATTTGAAGGACAATATCGTTTATATTTTGTTTTATAAGCGCATGTATTTAAATATGTTACTACTATACTCATATCAAAGTATTTTTTTTATCAAAACATGACATCTGTCGGTTTTTAAGCAACTTAACATTCGTGTCCTATTCGTAAGTATTGCATTGCCAAAGATTAAAAAAAAAATCAATTAATAGTTAGACATGCATGTTATTCTTCTTGATTGATACCTGTTCCGGATCATATGAGTATTTGGACCATACGCGTATGATCATGACAATCTTTGTATATACTCATATGGTCCAACCATACGCGTATGGTCCGGGTAACTAACTAGATTAACGTTTAAAAGGTTTAACATAAATTAAGAGATTCTATAAATGAAATTTTTACATATTCAATCATATGGTAGCAATAGTTACATGATTAATTTGATAAAGTGAATATTACTTACAAGTAGGAACTATAGTAAAATAATTCATATGTTGTCATTATTTATTTGTCCTTACGAAACGCAATCTGTCGACTTTGGATAATTACTTCAAGAAATATCTTAATGAACTGTTAAACAATAAGTGAATTGCTTAACTCATCAGCACTTTGGTTATTGAACCATCTTTCTTTTCTTTTTTTAAATTGCTTTTGGTGTTTAAATTTGTTTTTATTAAATCCTAATTTCTTAAAAATTTCTTATTGTTATTATTTAATTTGTTCATGTGTTCTTTCTCCTATTCGTAAGATATTTATATGACAGTAAGATCGTATGAATAGGAACAAGAACACATCAATTTAATGAAAATAAGCAGAAATAAGAAGAAATGTTGCATCCGAAATAATAATTTAAACGCTCAGAAAACAGGAAAAAATGTCCTTGCCCAAAACGCATGAGGCAGTATAAAGGCAATTTGAATTGACTCTAAGCGAATGCAAGATAAGAGATACACCAAGAATCAGACAATACGTTATAGATAAAAGAATTCAGAAAGTAATTTGTCCCGTTTTTTGTTTAGAAAATCAGAGGTGTGTTCCTGCAAAGGAAGTTAGAATTATTCGAAAAATACCTATTTTGTCTAAATACTTATATGGTCTGGCCCGCTAATAACCAAACGAATATAATACTAATATGATCCGACCATACGCGTATAGTCGGACCATACGAGTATCCGCATATGGTCATATTATGGTTGTCTCATTGGCACTCATACCACATCTTCTTATATCTAACGACCATACGCGTTTGGTACAAATACTCATATGTCCGGAATAATACACACTGACAATATTCTGCATTTTATCCAATATTGGTTTGATTCTTACACTGTGTTTAAACTAACCCGCGGGCTAAAATGATTCGACTCGAGAGTATCTAAAATGCTGTACGGTGACGGATCGCTTTCAAACAAATTAAGGATGTTTGCTACTTTGTTTCAAAATAACAAGCTTTTTAAAAGACGGTTATGCATTGATAGTAAACAGATGACGGAACTAAAACAGCCAAATAAAAAAATAAAGGGTCCGTGTCCTTAGTTTTGATATATAAGCCTTCGAAAAATGATTTTTCATTCATATAACATTGGCACCTTTTTTTCTTTCAAAAACTATGAATAAATAACAAAGGTTTTATAAGATTTTCAAATATGGCTTTTTAAACTCTATGTGTTATTAAATTTGAAACGAAAAGTAGGGGTAGAGGGCACTACATGAAAAACAGAGGATTCCGAAAATCTGACAAAAAGTAAAAAACAAGAGAAGAAGATCCTTGAAGGTAGAAACCCTGCTTAATTATTTTGTTATTTTGATATGTAAGTAACGAATATAAATAAACATATTTCTATTTTCGATTGGAAGATCAATTGTATTCTAAAACTGTTCTAATTTAATGGTGAAATAAAATAGAATTTACGCAAAATGATGGATAAAGAAACCACGAAATTGTTTATTTTATCATTTAACTGCGCATATTGTTCGGAAAGAGAAGTACGGAAAATAAGATATATACATGGAGATTACAAAATAAGTCACTATTTGCACTTAAATATTAGTATCTGTATTTCTATGCATAGAACGAAAGAAATGGGTTCTGTTCAGATGAAAGGACAATCGAAAATATCAATATGTGTATTTATATTCTACAATTCCTTACAAATAACAAATAATTACACCGAAATCTTACCTTTTATTTGTCTGTAAGTGGTTTGTCACCTTACTGGTTATTAGATACTCTCGAGTCGAAACTTGTTTTGCCGGGGTAGTTTCACATAATACGGACGTTCTCCTTAAACAAACACTGTTCCTGAAGAGCTAGACACGATTTAAATCGACACTGCATCATCAATAATTATTTGACCGATACGACGATATCTCTATAATAACCTTAACTAGTTGCACAGTAGTTTATTAAGAGATAAGTAAGTATAATGTGTCATTTGCTGGCAACGAAATACTGACTACTGCCTGGATGATAAATGTACTCAAATTAAGGAATTTACAGTCTACTTGCAATGATAACATTGTAGTAATATACAGATTAACAAATTTGACTGCCATCCGAAGTTGATGGTCGAAGACGTTCCACTATTTATGATTGTTACAATGAGGAACAGCACCAATGATGACGTTCCATTCATAACCAATTATTAGTTAATTCCTCGTGATTCAAGGACGTAAAGGTAACCATACCGTTTCCATTTGATTGTGTAGTAAAAACAAAAATTACTTACTTAAATATTCATTCTTGGTTGTTAAAATCTAATAACAAATTTACAGACATTTTATGTTGCTATACCTTTTGAAGCTTTGTGAATGTAAATGTCAAAAGACAGAATAGTACAGCAATACTTATTTATACTTACGTCGATATCTACTGAGCAATTTGGAAGAGGAAACACTCTCTTAAAATAAACCGATATATTAATTGTATCCATCTCTTTTTCCAAGAAATACGTTATAGTTGTAGACTTTGGCGTCGGTGGATCTGAAAATAAGTTTTCAGTTATGTTTTAGAAAAAAAAATCTGTCTACTATTTTTGATTTCAAGAACAGAAATCGTCACAGGGATGCCAATTATAAACATAAAGAAGTGAGAACCATATATTTTTTCATCTTAACTAGACTTTAATTTATATATGTTTATGAGTGTAATCTTTGTGATTTTTGTTTAAAGCATATTTATATATTGTCTATTCCTGTTCAGAGTCTTAAATGAATAATGCAAAGCAGAATACAAATATATAAGAACTGTATTCTGTATCATATTTGCTACTTACTAACATAGTTATATTCATTCATTTCGATGAATGTGTTGGCTGAATCAAAACCATATCGACACCGGTAAGTTATATTTACATCTTTCTCTGTAACATTGAATATTCTAAGACTGAACTCATTCCCTGGAAGAATAGTTTCTTCATACTTTCTATGATTGTTTATTCGGCCATTGTAGCTTAGAAGTTGGTCATCACTTCCCATTGACCATTGCCTCGTTACGTCACTGTCTAGTGCGCTGATCCCATTTACTGTGCATGTCAATATGATATATCCTCCGAATATAATAAAATCGTTTACCAATCTTAATGATACTGAAAACAAAAATCAAAACAATCGCTTTAACTAAAATGTCAGTCCTGCCAATTTTATTTTTTAAAACCAACATTTATGAAAAATTACCATTATTAAATTAAAGATAACAATGAAACTATGATTAAACAATTAATCTACATTTAAGTTTATGGTTTGTAGTCATACAAAATATTACGGAGGTCACAAAACCAATTTGACACGCTCCATCTTATAAAACAGTTGTTTCTAACATACTTGTATACCTCTACACCTACAACGTTTGGATAGTAAAGCGTTTAGTTAATCATTGCGTTTTTACATTGGGTATGTTCTTATTGCATGTAAATCTTATAAAACACTTCGGACTTACGAAATTTATGAGGTATTATTAGTCTTAAGTAAATAAAGACAAAATATATTTTCCCACACTCCCTCGAACAGTTGACGTTAAATGCAAAAAAGAAATATTTTCGCAACAATAAACAAATAAAAGCCGGAAATAGCACAAAGTAGCTGAAACCTACAGAGCAAACACGTTAATTTGACAGACTAGATTCTATCCCGATGTCTGTTGTATGTCACGATGCTTACAATTTCGCTTTGGCTATTGGAACATATTCCCTCACATCGAAAATTCTAAGTTTGATAATTATACAATGTTGCGGGTTCTGAGAATTAAAATTTAATCAAACTATACTAGCTCTGTTTAAAACAACCTAACAAAATTGTCTGTACGTCGAAATATATATTTGTAACGCATACACACTTCAGTGGTGTTCATTAAATATATGTAGTAATTTTAATCCATTGCCCATAATTCTACCTGCATTGTTAGTTTTTTTTATTTTGTAAAAAAAAAGGACGCTTAAAATATAGCCTGCTATGCATGCTAAACTTGACCTTGTTGCAAATTCAAGCAACGGTTGTTTACCGACGTTAAGATTTCATTAAACGTTTTGCAAGACAAAATCATGTTAACAAACGAAAATTTAGAAAATCGGACGAACTCTGAAAGAAGCAAGGTCGGATGTAACGACAGGTTAAGCGTCTCCATCTATGCATGCATGACCCATCATGCGAATTCATTTCTTTTACATTGTCTGAGTCTGTTTAATCATACAGATCAGACGAGTATTCTAATATCTAAATACATACACATCGTATCGTTTAACCAATACTATATTTTCATGATTTCTTTTTCATTTCTAATCTATTTTGCACAACGGCTTCTGTTAGATTATATCCCCTCAGTAAACTTACTTTTTGTCACATCTTTTTTTACGAAATATCTAATCAGGCCTATCCGTTTCGTTAATTTTATTAAATGAGACCCCATACTTACAAAATAATATGGGTTCATCTTCTTCAATAAATTTACTTGCTGCATCAAATCCATAACGACATTGGTAAAGTACGTTCAGATCCACTTTTGTTACATTGATTATTGTAAGACTAAACTCATTTGCTGCAAGAACGTTTTCTTTGTACTTTCTACGATTATTTATACGGCCATTGTAGCATAAAAGTTCGTCATCGTTTCCCATTGACCATTGTCTCGTTGTTTTTCTATCGATGTTTTCTATCCCATGGACTGTGCATGTCAACACAATATCTTTTCCAATCAACACCGCATCTGATGCAATTTTTATAGACACTGAAATGATTCAGAATATTAATTATAACTAGATTTGTAATTACAAGCAATAGCGAATGGCACCCTTCCCCCGTTGCCAGGTGAGTGGCAGCCATTTAGAAAATTCCAAAGTCAAAGAGTGCATCTACACATGCAAACTATCCTTTTTGTAAAGTTTCATTAAGTTTGGAGCATTTTAAAATTTTGGACATTTTTGCTGTTACGGCGGCCATTTTGAAAATTCCAACTTCAAAATGCAAAATTACCATTTCTGTAAAGTTTCATCTAGTTTGCAGCATTTTGATTTTTTTTGAAATTTTGGACATTTATGCTGCAGCCATGGTTACAGTGGATAATTCCAAAATTATAAAAGCAGACATCTCATTGTCACATGTCATGTTATATATCAATACAGTTTCACTGACTTTAGTGAAATACTCTTTAAGAAAATGCTGATTTTTATGCATTTTCCCATAGGGTCAATGTTAAACTTGCCCCCAGTTTCCATGACAACGGCGGCCATTTTGGAGTATCCAAATATTGTCTTGGCATCTTGGCATACTGGGCAACATTTTCATTAAGTTTCATGGGTCTTATAACGGAAGAGTTATAATTTTTGATATTTTAGCTGTTTCCATGGTAACTGCAGCCATATTGAAAATTCCGAAGTCAAACTGCAAATCAGCACATGCCAGTTACCATTCCTGTGGAGTTTCTTCCATTTTGGAACACTTTGATTTTTTTGGCATTTTTGCTGTTTCCATGGAAACGGCGGCCATTTTTTACCATTCCATAGCAAGGTGCACAACTTTACATAGGGGTCCTTATTATAGTAGAGTTCCATCAACATTGGTCCATTGGATTCCAAGAACTCGCGCGGACAAAATTTGTGCAAGAAAAATAATAAGAAAAAAAGAAACGTAGAACTAGATTTGTAATTGCTAGCAATAACGGATGGCACCCTCGTCCCCCTATAGCCATGGTAACGGCAGCAATTTTGAAAATTCCAAAGTCAAAGAGGGCATCTTCACATGCCAATTAACATTATTGCAAAGTTTCATTGAGTTTGAAGCATTTTAAAAATTTTGACATTTTTGCTGTTTCCATGGTAACGGCAGCCATTTTGGAAATTCCAAAGTCAAATAGGACATCGGCATATGCCAGTCAATATTTGTGTGAAGTTTCATTAACTTTGGAGCATATTGCTTTTTTATACTTTTTTGCTGTTTCCATGGAAACGGCGGCCATCTTGAAAATGCCATACCCCGATTGCAAATCTGTACATGCTGGTTAACATTATGGTATAGTTCCATAACAATTGGTTCATAGAATTCCAAGATATAAGCTGGACAAAAAAAGTGGAAGAAAAATAAAAAACAGAAAAAAAGAGACGTAGAATAACAATATGTCACCCCAACTCCGTTGAGGGTGCCATAATAACAGTATGTCACCCAACTCCGTTGAGGGTGCCATAATAACACTTCTCAAGTTCATTTTTATTTTATCATACTGTACTTATCCTTATTAATTAACTCATCATAGATATCAGGATTAAAATGTTGTACCCCAGACGCGAGTTCGGTTGTGCTTAAAAAATTCTCCTAATTAGTGAAGTTCGAATCAAAAAAGTAAATTTACCTATCATTATATGGGTTTCTACGTTTTAATACATATGATCATCAAACTATACTCTGTCTCACTATATTTTCGCGTTGAAGATCTAGGGTTTGTTGATCGAAGCTGTCCTGGAATCTGTTCTAGGACATGTCGTAGGAATAAATTAGGATAATAAAAGACCCACTCAACACATGACTGAGCATTGACTTGGAAGTATTTTTTTACTATCTTAGCTAGGAAGTCCTAACGCTTTCTTATCGTGGCGATAAGGAAAATAGGAAATAAAAGCAAAATTCATAAAATAGCATATAATTTAACCAATAAAAATATTAATTAGATTCATAATTAAAAATATTAGTATAATTATAAAGATACTAAGGAATATTTATCAATTAATCGTAGATTTAAACTTTAGTAAACATAAAAATTTAACTACCTTTTATAGTACGGTGACCAGAGTGAACATTTTAAAATTTAATCGTCAAAATGGTATACGGCTGTATCATATATCATTCGATTCGAAAATATATGTACTTTAAAATTAATTTGGTCTTCAAAACTAAATATGGTGCAGTTTTTCAGAAATCGAGATCAAAGGTCAACCACCATTTTCAATACATAATTGCAATGGATATTAGATAACAACTAAAATACCAAATCGCAAATTTTTTTTAGCGAAACAGCATGAATTCTGTTTTTTCATTCAATTTTTCATCCAAAAAATAAAAAAATCATCCTAAAATAAACTGTATCGATAAAGTGAAACATTTTTTTAAAAAAGCGGGGTGATTTTTAATTTAAAAAGAAGTATTTTTTTTCGAAACAATCATTATTACAATCATCCAAACCATAATAAATGAATATAAAATACGAAAAAAACATGCCTGCTTTAAGATAAATATCTTTTATTACCCAATATAAGTTAAACAATTAAGTTTTGTACACTTAGGGTAGGGTTGGTACACGCCAAATTCACAATAAACTCTCTAAACACAGACTGATATGTGGCTTTAAAAAAAACTTGTTGTATGTTATACCATGCATTACAAGGAACACAAGTCAGCGCAGAACATATACACAATTGTAAAAAGTATTTTGGATTACTAGAACTGCATTTAACTGTGTGAAAACTTTAGATTTTTAATAAAGGTCTTAGTGATACAATATCAGAAATGCACATTCAATTTGCAAATCGCACCAAAAGCCTTACTCACAAATAAAATTTAGTTCTCAAACCTCTTCTGTAAGGGCATGTGTATGCACGTTCTTGCAGGATTCTGATCCTTGGCAGGAACATAAGTCGGTACATGCAAGGTTTTGGTCGACACAAGCACACGACTTTTTACATTGTGATTTTCTCTTACACGAACACACGAGGTCATGAAGAAAATCTGCTGACATGTTTCCTTCAAAGTAGACAGGATGCAATGAATCTTTGAATGATTTCCATTCGTATTCCAATGGTGAAGGCAGGGGTGGTTTTGCAAGACAGGAATCATGCCAAATTTTGGTCTGAAATGAGGCACGAAGGATATGCTGTCGAAGCGCCGCTTCAGAGGGTGGCAATCTGACCAGACTTGAATCCTTGCTTGTAGCAAGCTTAACTCGCAGTTTGTTAATGTCCTGATGGCAGGATGCATATTTCTTCTTTTGGTCGTAAAGTCTTGCCACAAACCGTCTAGAGCATAATATGGCAGTCTCTGTGTCAGAATCTCCTAAATTGTTCAAATCACTGAAATCTAGTACTGCATCTTTCAATACTTTATACACTGACTTTTTACCAATTCCAAATAAGGAAGATGTAGTGTCAAACCCAGAGAGAGCATGTACGGCAGGAAGAACTCTACAAATGATTTCATGGAGAGAAGAACACAGTTGATGAATTGGCAAAAACCTTCTATTATCTTTTATAGTACCAATATTTCCCATTTGGATCCAAAATTCACTCGTGTTGGTCATCTGCTTGAAAAAATGAATACAGAGAACAATGACATCTGTATCAGATGATTTTATAATGATCCTGCCTTTCTTTCCAATCTCTTTCAATCTTTTGTCTGCATGTAAAGCCTGAAGGATCATGCGGGTGTCTGCCTCTTCCTGAGTACTGAACAATTCAGGACATTCAACGACTTCCTGGTCAGAAATAACTTTAGCAATTTCAGGATCTTCAAAGGAACCTGCCATATAATAAGTATGTCCAGGGAGCACTAATAGAGGATTGCTTTTAATGAACTTGACCAGGAAGTCACCAAAAAATTTAATGAGAGCCTGCTTGTTTTCTTTAACAGAAAGAAATTTCTTCCAGTCGGGGACATTTCTTCCTTCGATAACTTGAAACACCTTTGCATGAGCAGTGACTTTGGTACGACGCTCTCTTTCACCTGACTTAATGGACTGTTTTACATCATACCGATCAAAAACATCGGCTACTGTGTGTGCTTTTTTAAAACAACTTGCTAAATAATTGTAATAGGCAAGAGCAAGATCTCCAAAGGTTTTATGTTTCTTTGCATCCATGCACTGAACTATAGCCATACCGTCTCTAATGTAAGTTGTCAACGAAGGATCAAAATCTGGCAAAGAAAGAACCGGCGAGACTTCATTTTCAAACTGTTTTACTAGATCTGATTTACAACATTTTCTCATTGTTACATCTTCATGGAACAAAGAAACCGGGATAGGACCAAGTGAGTGGAAGTGAGAGAATACTTTCCATAGTAACATCATCTCTGCTGTTAGCCAAAACCAGAGCACGTCTGATAACAATTTCTGGATTGATATGGCCGGTTATAATTTCGCCAGATTTACACTTAAGGGTTGTCTTAGCGTTCATATGTTCAAATGTTTTCAATTTGGACTTGGTAATAGGACTATAGAAGCTTCCGGATTGGTCTAAAGAAAGCGCACTCTTAACAAATTTTCTGCACATATTTTCTCCTTCATCTACTACAGAAAGCAAAGAATCCTGAATTTCTCTCGTAGCATGCATGCCTGTAGAGATATTAATGAGACAAGGAGGGTGGGCATCTATATCAAAGGGATCAGTCATGGTTTGGTTCAAATGGGTAACTAGTGCTTGTACTTGTTCTTCGTCTCGCTTCAAAGCTGTTTGTTTGATTTCCTCATGCGAATTGTCACTTTTGCATGTAATACCTGCTCTGTCATTCATTTCATTACTAAAGGACGCTAATAAATGACGAGTCAGAGTCCACCTTATCCGAGCAGATTTCTAATTTGTAATTCCAACAATACCACCTGAACCCTTTGAATCTTTTATGATGGTTTTTTTAGTGCCCATATCACTCCAAATACCATTGAATGTGCTTTGCTTTTGTCTGATAGAAAACTCTCCTAGTTTAAAAGCTGATTCGATCTCTGCTGGTAGTTCGAGCATATCAAGAATATATACAGGCATCCATCTAGAGTAATTTGTACGGTTGGTAATGTAAAAATAGGGCAGCATTTTGGATGAAGACATCAAATGTGCCGACCAATTACCTTCTCGTTCTGCTCGTACATTTGACAACATAATTTGAACGGCAACGAGGAACATGTCCCAATATTTGAAAGTAGGTGATGTATTGTGTCCCCATTCTTTGAACATACCGATAAGAGGCTGTACATGGTCTTCAAACAACTTTTCCGGTCTAGTTTTAATGTCTGAGGCTTGGTCCGTTTGATCACATATACTTGTATGGAACTCTAACAACACATTCCAGAACGCAGATGGTATCTGATCGAAGTAATCAAAGGTCCTACACCAGTGTATAAATGCTGAGATAAAAAGAACTTGTAGGGCTTCAAACACAAGCGTGAACCCTCTGACAGCCCTGTAAAACTCTTTACCATTCAACATAAGTTCGGCTGTATTTCCAGCATACACACCAGAATCTACCAACAAATCGCGAAGACCGCCATCGGCCCAAAGTTTCCCGATAGAGGCTAAGAAACACGACAAACTGTGGAAACCACCAAGCCTGAGAATATGGCGATTAAAAATGTCAGGCTTCGACCATTTGACTTGTTGTGCGATTGCATAGAGTTGCTGGTCAAATGTTTGAATAGCGTAATCCTGTCCAGCATCATTAGACATGTCAAGACATTTCTTCATGGCAGTATACACTGTGGCCATATCATTCGGGTTAGAATCTATAATTGGAGGATATGCTACAACTGTAACATCGGCGCCCTTTTTAGACAAAAGACAATTGTACCCTGTCCAAAAAGGAATCTTTTGTTCATTCACTTTTATTTCTATTGGGAACTCTATAACATCCCTTGACAAAAGTCTGGAAAACCCATATCTGATCAACATCATCACTCTTATTATAATCCCATAATTGAAGTTTATCGAAAGCATCCGACCGTCGTGGAGGTTCAGATCTACATTTTGGTTTAAGGTAAGGAATGGCATCGGTCAATGATGCTGTTGTATCATCTATAGCCAAAGATCTCTCTATTCCTCGCTTGATTCGTTCTGAACCATAGGCATGAACGCCAGCTGATTTAGTTTGAAATACAGCCCTAGCAAGAGAATGGAAGGTGTTTTTTCCATCTATTGTCTCAGCGTTTATGTCAATATTATCAGAACCCTCTTGAATCAATCGACCTCCTTCTGAAATGGGACGAATACCTCCTGGGATGTATCGATCGCCACTGATACGACTAATCTCATGGTTTGCAACACTGATAAGGTATCTCCGCAATTCAGTATATGTAACGCAAAACCGATGAATTTCAATAAGGCGCTTCGACCCAAACTCGTGGTAAACTTGAATTGCAAGACCAAGATGAAAAGGTGTAAGGATACTGCGACTAGTTGCAACAATACATTCCGTTAAAGCCAAACTTTTCCTTACACTTTCTGTTTTGATATTTGAAGGAACAGTGCAAGTGCTAAACGCCTTTTCGTCCGTAATCCAACTAAGTAGTTTGACCAAAGAAACGGGCATTGACTGTAAAGAATACTCGAATGATACCTCCGTTGAAGTTGAGTAGTGTTCTTTAAAAATTCTTACTTTGTCAATGTCTCTCCGAATTATACTTGCTACTGAATAAAGGAGTTGGTCATCCGTTTGTTCGCTATACATACGTCTCGTTTGTTTTTCGTTTGACCATTTTAACTCAGCTTTCAAATTACTGGCTGCCTTGATTGCATCCCCTAGTGTTATATTGCTACTCATTATCATGTTGGACTTACCCTGACCTTGTTGTGATTGAATGACAACAGAATCATCGTAATGGTTTTCCAAATATCGCTGCAGTTTCCTTGTTGTAAAGCTTGTAGGCATATTTTCTGGTAGGTATGAAACAAACTTCTCAATTAAAGTGGATAATAGAAATGCCTTTTTATTCCTTAAATATCATCATTTTGCTAGAGATTAATTTGGAAAAAGCAGCTGCATTTATGGATTCACATTCTGAAGTTGAGTTACCAATGACCTCAATATCTTTTTTTAAATACTTTAGATATTTTGTTATGCACTGGTTATGGTAAAAAGCTTGTTCTTTAAAATTGTCTTGACTAATTTTATGTAGCAAATTTGAATCCCCGTTATGGTTTGCAGCGTTTGTTATACGACTAACCCTTTCATCTGATTCAATTTTCAAAAGTTTTTTGTCTTGCTTGTAGCTTTTCTTATTACAAAATATGCAAGCACTCCAATTGGTAGGAGAAGACATAGATCGAGTTAAGATACTCGTGACTGTCTTGTCCTGTATTGAACAGTCTGCTACTTCATCATCTTGTCTCTTAGTAAACACTGCAATGTTATGTTCACTTGTATAAGACTTGTAGCAACTTTTATGATAAACCATTTCCAAACTGTCATTCGGTATATCACCGAATGAATCATATTCACTAATCAATTTCAAGTACATATCATCTTTACGCTTACCAGCTGCAGCAAAAAACCGCGATTTACTGTTATGAGTAAATAAAACAACTGTTTCATTACTGCTTTTCAGGCAAATTACACATTTTTCTAAGATAAAACTTGGTTTCAGCCGCTTTGCAGTACTAGGGCCAAGTTTCAACGGACTTCCCTGTTGTGCCATCTTTTGGGGTTAGGCCAGACCTCAATTTTGAAAAATAACTTCCAACTAAATAATTTATTTTCCTCTTAAATAAATAAAACCTAATCAACACAACCTCAAAATAAAACAAACAACAAACAAAAATATCTAAGAAACCAAAAACTTTGAACAAATACAAGTAATATCAAGTGATAATTGCTATATAGTAATCGAACATATGGTGCGCTCGAAGTTCAAAATCAATAACTTATTGAAGGTTAATAATATTAGATCAGCCGTACCTGACACGACTTTCCGGAAAATTAAGTAAGATTGTATTTTAATAGTGAATATTTTGAATGCTATTTTAAATCTTTTTGTGAAATTTGTTATGATCAAAAATTATGTGACTGAAAAGAGTATTTGCTGAATTTTCACGTTGTATAAATTAGTTCATAATTTAAGGATAAGTGCGTTCTTGCAAAGTATTGAAATCCGGTGAAGCGACAAAATGTCCAAAGTTTTAGAGCTTTGTATCTTCATATTTTTTTAACAAAAGACTTATGATGTTAGTTTTATTGCTTAATGAATAACATATTATATGTGCTATTTAAATCCTATACGAAATACATATATTTGGCAACGATTAAAAAAAAAAATGGCCGAAATTACATGTCTCGTAGAGTTCACATTTCATGTCATTTTTGCTAACAAAACGGCAAATTAAAAAAAAACTGCACCGTACGACTTTTTGACGACCAGTCTAAAATTAAAGTAAAATCATTTCTCTAGATGTATACCAATGTTTAGCCGTATACCCTAAAGTGAAATTAAACTCTATTAATAATCGCCTTTTTACTATTCCGTCACCGCACTATTACATAAGAATTGAAAACAAATTATTCATATTAATATATATAATTAGTAAATAGTGACAACTATATATCATGCATATGATCGGTAAAAATCATTATTAATTCAAAGTAGAATTCGAGTTGTCACGGTTCCATTCTTTACAGCGTTTAAAGTAAAATCTCGAGCATTATTCTTATAATCACAGAGTACTTCAACTATTTCATTCCGGACATGAAAATCTATGTAGGCCAGTAAGAGTTATAGTCCATGTCTATTTCTAAGAAAATTATGGACAAAAACAGAGGCCAGAGATACCAAAGGGACATTCAAACTCATAGGTAAAAAAATAAACTAATAAAGTCATTGCGAAAAAAAGAAAAGGACAAAATGACATACAACAGTATACAAACTACAACATATCAAACTAAAGAATGAGCAACACGAACCCCACCAGAAAACCGCGGGTGATCTCAGGTGCTCCGGGCGGGTAAGCAGATTCTGTTCCACATGTGGCAACCGTCGTGTACAAACCTAGTGATAAGTCTTATTCGGAAAACAGAAGGACGGGATTGTGGATCATACCAGTCGTCATCTGTGAAACAGATATTCCATAACGATCAACCAACTTCATATTGTCGAAGGGATGATTATCACTTGAAACTCTTGATCCTATAGCTTCCTTGTGAGCAGCAACTCTCCATCAAAAAGATCATGATACATGTGATAGGAAACGCTATCCCAGGAATATCGTATCAACTTGGTGGTATATACTCCATATGCAAGTGCTGCTGGATTGTTCCTTCATAGAAATGGAAAGTTCACAATTGGGAGACTGGAATCATCCTTTGTGTCGTAAAGTGTTGTTCTCAATCAACCATCAACCATCATTGTCAAATTATAGATGTAAGTCAATATATGAGACAGATTGTACTGTACCTGTTGTATCTGTTGTATCTGATGTATCCTTTATTTCAAGTTCGGTGCGATAGATGCGTTCAACATACATGTTATCATCTAACTTTTATTTAATGAGAGGACATCATCCATATAGCGGAAAGTGAAGTTAAAGAATAAAACTAGCCTTTTTCATTCTTCCTAAGTAACTCCTGCATAAAGTCAGTCTGATATGAATAAAGGAACATGTCGACAAGAAGATGGGCACATTTGGTTCTCAGTGGAATACAGATTGTTTGTTGAAAACCAAATCCTTCAAACGTTACAAATATGTTGTCAATAAAGAAATCAAGCATCTTGATAATATGATAAGATGATTTGTTGATTATCCTAGTCCTATAACCGCATCGACAAAGAGGCTACTTCCCTGAATGAATTGAACTCATCTAGAAACTTATATAACTTGGAATTCTCGTATTTTTGCCTTAAGATGAGTCCATAACAGCGACTATATTTGACCTCTTTTTAATTGATGAAATTAAAAAAAACGAATAAATTTAATGGCAAACGGTTTTTCCTAATTAATTTAAGCAAAATCATTTCATAGGAACGATTCAAATTTAAAAGTCTGTATATCCAAAGTCCTAAGGGTTCCGATGATTTTGTAAAGCCTGTCGACCTTTTCGTGTAGTTTATTCACTGTCTCATTTATCTTATATTACTTTGTAACTCGTTGTCATAAAATATTATACATAAACCTTATTTACTTTTAAAGACTTTATACTAGTAACATTAAAGACATGAAAATCATCGATTTAAGGTGGCTGGGGTGTCTTCTCCCATCTTGGATTTTGAAGTAGCAGATAACAATTGGTTTAGATCTTTAATGAAATATGCACATTTTGAGAGTAGTATGTAATTTATGTGTAAGACATTTCATGTTAATATAGAAAATTGTGTGTTTTATCATATTTACGGCTGTATGTTCTATTTTTATTTGATTATTTTTTTTCAATATAAGGAAAAATAACTCAGATAGTACAGGAGATAAAACATAAAGTAATTTTTATAATAAAAGTGTTGTGAATTTACCTATTTTAATATGTAGCAAGAAAACCAGTCCGGTGAACCCATTTTTTTCTTTTTCTAATCTGAAAGCATGTTATAAGAGCTATCTTCTCACATTTTTTTCTTAAAATTTTATGGTGTAGCTTTCTTTTTTTCACACAAAATTGGATTTCAATGCATATAATCTATACAAAATATGATAATTTTGCACAACCTGTGGCTTGAAAAAATGTCCGGTGACCCATACTTTTTATTATATTTTGGAAAAAAGCATGATAAAAACTACATTTTGACAAATTATTAAACATTCCATGGATTTTAATTTAGACCCCCACCGCGGACCACCTTAAGTCGTATTCATTCAGAAAAAAAAATAACGTTACCAATTTTTCTGCACCAGAAGCGCCTTTTGACAATAAATGTCTCTTCAGTGATGTTCGAGGCCAAAATGTATAAAAACCCAAAAACTTATTCATAATATAAAGAGCTTAAAACCAAAACAAGGACTACAAGTAAAGCAAAAGTAGCGCAAGCAATCAGAACTTTGAACGACGGAGATAGAATATATAGAAAGAGTATTAATAAATATAATGGGTTATCATTTAATACTTTCATAGCTTTAACATAATTAATTATATTATTGCAATGTTTTAATCTACTCATAATTGCTTTGTCAAAGTGAAAAAGGTGCAAAGCAATGAATAAATGACAAGCGTAAGTCAACCGAATATTATTCTTTTCTTAGATATAACAGTTTTTCTAACGTATATTGAAGAACTTAAGTAAGTTATCAAAATATAAGTGCAACGTCTGTCGTCCGTTTGCAATCAAGTATATAAAGTAATTTGTCAATCGATATGTGGGGTTTTAATCAAAACTCTGCACGCATTCTATTAGAGGATTGTGTCGATTAGAGAAGTGGTCGCAATAAATAATAATCTACACGCATTTTACTGATTTATTGATATGTTGGTCTTTTTTAATTTTAATTGTGATCAAACATAATACTATATGTTATCGTTCTTTGTTATCCTATATCTAAAACCAACGATAAAGGTAGTTTTGTCATTATTATGACTGAAAATGATATAGGTCTTGAAAGTTTTATCTTTTTTCCTGTTAATTTGCAATATTTTCCGAATGAAAAGATAATAGCCTTGATAACGTTGTCGAGTTTTCAATTTGATTGTAAAGATGAAGTAAAAATAATTCGTTTTTGTGTAGTATAGTATACAGCAACATACGTTACTACCTCTTATCTTCATACTATTGTTTGTTACTGTGCTTTAAATCCATAAGCAAAGGAATTACCTAAGAGCAAAACTAATATTAAGATTGAAATAACAGAGTACGGAGATTAGTTCCCTGGGTATAGTATTAAATATACCATTTCATTGCTGTGTTATGAATTTATTATTAAAAAAAAATTTAACCACGGAAGTTTTTCTGCCCCAGGAATAGATGGCCTTAGCCGTATTTTAAATACGTTTATTACCCTTTTTGTAGCTATAATCCAGTCCTCCTTTGATTACAACTGTCATAGAATGCACCTTTGAACAAATGTTCTACTTTGTTAATTTACGTTTATCTTTGTCATTTTTACTGTGCTTTTTGTTGTGTGTTTATTTATTACACATTGGCTAGAGAAAAAGGGGAGAGAGTTGAGATTTACCAAAAGATGTTTAACCCTGCCGCATTTTCGCACCTGTCCCAAGTCAGGAACGTCTAGTCTTTGTTAGTCTTGCATGTTTTTTTTAAGTGTTGGCTCATTTGTATATTTTTGAATTTAGTGTGGAGTCAATTTTCGCTAAACTACTATACATAAGTGTTTAGGAGCCTACTGAAACCCGCCTACGGGTGCGGGTTTTTCTCGCTCCGTTGAAGACCCATTGGTCTTGGGCTGATTTCTGATCTTTGGTCGAGTAGATGTTTTTTGACACATTCCCCGTCTCCATTCTCTATTCTATCATATGGTATAAATTAAAGCAACAGTAGTTTACAGCCAATAAGGCAACGAACAAAAAAGAATATTTTATAAATACCGTTTGTCTGAAGTGCATCAAAATTATTTTTAGTGTTTTAGGATCTGCAAACCTTTCGGAACGTGAGAACTTGTTCTAGGATTTTGTTTGGGTTCGTTTTGTCTCAGTTTTAAGATTGCTGCGAATTGTTTTGTTGGACTATTAATTATACTGACTTACTTTATAATATAACCTTTTTAAATTCTCGGACTATGAATTTAGAATTCTTATGTTCACAATCTCTTTTGCAAAGTTGACTAAAGATGAATTTTGCAATTCTTCGGGGTTCTTTTTGGTCATATAGCTTCTCATATTTTCAGGCATTTATAAAAAAAAAAAAAAAAAAAATAATTTGGTGGTTTGAGCATTCCTGATGATGGGAAATCAGAATGTTAGCTATTGACAAAAACAAATTGATTCAAGTCTTGTTTTTTCGTTTTTACCAACTCTACGTTCATCTTTTATTCTAAAGACTTACTATTACGAACATTAGATTTCGAATAAACTCAGAGCATTTTAAAGGGCAACATAGAGTGTTCAATTATAGTTGGGCATATATAGAGTGTTCAATTATAGTTGGGCATATATAGTGACCCATATTCATTATAATCCAAATTCTATAAAACAGAGTAAAAAAATACAAAAGGACATTTGCAACTCACAAGTCGAAAACACACTGGCAACGTCATGGCATAAAAAAACGAAAAACGACTACAAGACAAGCAAATGTAAACAAAACACAACATCGAAAACTGAAACTTAGCAACACGAACCACTACAAAAACCGGTGTGATCTCATTTTGTACGAAAGGATAAGCAGATCCTGCTCCACATGGGGCACCTGTTGTGTTCATCATGTTATAACAAACCCAGGGTTAGTCTAATTCTGTAGGTCACAATCAAGGGGACGGGATTGTGATTACGTCAATTGGAATTTACCTGTCATTTGTGAAACCAAGTCTTGATGGCGTCTGTACAACTTGGAACTTTTGGTTGAAAAGCTTCCTTGTAAGTATTTTTCATGAGTTTCCGTAATTTTCTGTTTGAAAATTGTTTTAGGTAAAGTTTTGCAAAAAAAAAAAAAACACTATACAAGCGTATAACATTAACGGTACCAATTTTCCTGCACCATATGCACATTTCGACAATTTATGTCTCTTTAGTGATGATCTAGTCTACAATATTTGAAAATCCAAAACTTATTTAAGTAGCGAAGAACTAATTAACAAAAAATGGACCAAAAGTATAGCCAAAGTCGGGCAAAGATTAAGAGCATGCATGAGGGAGAAACATATAAATATTTATTTACTCACCCTGGGCATTTATTCCAATTAGACTTATTATATATATAAAAAAGCTGTAATATTGCTGAAAAGACATCCTTGAAAACTACAATTAACAAAAGTATGTAATAAGTATGAGCATGTTAGCCATTGCTTGTATCGGCATGATTCTCATCCAATTTACATTCCAGAAAGAAAAATCGAAAGGAAGTGTGTTTTGTTTCAATTATTAGACATATTTGTTTGGCTGAAATCACTGCGATCTTTTTTGTAGTTTTAATTTTCTATATAGGGATTTTTATAAAAAAGATTAAGAAACTTACGGATACCATCTTTAAATAGGGTTTATCCAGTACTTTCTTAGGGTTAGTATACCTTTTTATGAATACTAAATTTGTAGTTATAGTATTGACTTAATCCTACACGTATTTAAACATAATTGTAATAAACATAAGCCCATCGTCCGAAAGCCAATTAGGTATTAATGTCTTAACATTACTCAGAGGGAAAACCTGAGAGCAGTTGATTGAATTATGTCAATAAAATAGAAAGTGAGTATGTCATAGGCATATTTTACGCAAACTTTAAATAATGTTGTAGTTCAAGATAGGGAAAAAGAATCCATTATATTTTCAATTATAGCATGTCTATTAAATGTGTGTTACCACTGCAAAATTAATTCAATGATGAGGAAACATTGTTGTTTAAACATATGACACAAACTAAAATAATTACATCTTTCAAAGGGACAGGTGGGTTTAAAAGCACATAGAACATATATTTGTTATCAGTTGTTTATTGTGCTTCAATAGTTAACTTGTTGGTGTCATCAAAGCCCTCGATTAAAGTAACATTATACATTTTCGTAAATCTAAAGAAGTTATGCTTTTATCTTGATAAAATTTAAAATATGAAAGTTTATTCTTTTTTGACATTGACATATTCAAAAGCACACATCGTAGTTACTTTTTATCGAACAATTTCCAAGGGAAATTAATGTTGGACCAATATCATATGTCTTTGCATAATATCATATTTGAAAAGGCAGATTATCTCAAACTTAATTATTTTTTTAATAAAAACAAATTTGTTTTCACTTCGAAATGTGCAAGCAATACGTGACTGTATTTATCTTTAAAACGTTAAAACAATGAGTTCCTACCTGCGTCAACTTGTTTGTAACTCTTTATGGTTAATATATCATCGTTTCTTTCTGTTATACCACATGTAACACTTCCGTAAATCGATATTGGTCAATATTGTTTTAATTAACAAAAGAGACAATACAAACAATATTCAAATTTCAGTGCTATAACATGCAAAACCTTAGGTGCACTTTTGAGTGTTAAATAAGACGATATGCATTTGCATGTATATTGAAAAAAATCTAAAAAATTCTTAGAACCTACATGAGGTTGTTGGTTTTTTCGCTTGCATTGTTTTATATTTTGTTCTGGCAGGGCCTTTTATAACTTGCAATGCAGCATTAGCTTTGCTCATTGTTGATGACATATACTTGTTAACATGTTCGCCATTTGGTGGAAAGTTGGTTTGATTTACAACTATATCACATCTTCTTATTTTATGTTATCAGCTAATTTGTGATAAACAAAAAATATATGAGATAAAACAAATATAGATTGCCTAACAATGTAATTTTAACACACTATTTAGTATGTAAATATTAGAATGTTTAAAATATTTACACAACGATAAAAATAAACGCAATATTTTGCTAGACAAACTAGCTTTATCAAGCGTGCATCTATCCAGGTGAAATCGGATCTAGATGATAAGAAACTTTTGCAGCTCAATGTACATGTTGCACATGAATTTAGCTGCCTTAAAACAAATACATATACATGTTTTTAAATTCATATTTTCTGACTTCTTATATACCACATCTTCTTATATCTAATTGTTGCTACTTACTGTAAACTTTTAAAACTACAGATATGGGTATGTCCAATCATTTACGCACGTAAAACTTTCTAAACTGCATGTAAGTCATACATAGCGTATTTGAAATAAAAGTATACCGACAAAAATGTCATTTTCCACATTACACCATTTCTATCTTTAGCTTTGTTTTTTTTTTTTGTTTCAATTCCAAACTTGTCCTTCCCTCTTTCTATGAATTGTTGTTGATATCAAGACAAAGTAAACAATGTATTTGTATTTTGTTGCATTTAAATCTTTGTTTCAGATAAAATTAGTTGCACAAGTGTGTGTAAACATTCCATGTTTAGTCTACCACTGTCGTGAAAAACTTCTTAGAAGACAATACTTATAAATGGTCTCAAGGTGTTGATTTTTTTGTATCGTTTAGATAAATGATTTTCTATGATCTTATTGATGACTTATGGCGACAATACAAAAAATATATGTTGAATTTTGTAAGCACAAAGTTGACTGATATTAATATTGTTTTTTACCTTTTGTAAAATATCATTGGAAAAAATTCTACAGTTTTTCTTCTTCTCTTATTCAAATGGGAAACATCTGGATTTTTTCGACATAATTCATTTATAATTAAGCTTCAGACGTTTATTGCATTTTGAATGTGCAGTTGGACATGAATAGAATAGAAATATTTATCGTTTACTAGAAACAAAATCGAAATTAAACTAACTTATCATTACAAGTGCATTATCTGTATATAACATAAAGCATATACTGTTACTGTAGTAAACTAAAATTTCTCACATTTCGTTAGTGTAGGGAGAAATTAGTTTATTAACGGTACTAGAGAATAGTCTTATTAGTTTAGGTCTATGACACGTGACTAATTCTTCAGGTTTTGAAAGCCAGATAATGGGATCATAATCACAAGAAGATCTACCAAACATTTCTTTTCATTCTGATAGTTTAACGTAATCTTCATCTTCTCCTTGCTCATTTGTCTTTTCCATTTGTATTTTTTTAGATAACGTAGTATTTACTCAATACGCTGGATAGATAACTTAACCATCAAGATAGTGTTTTGTATAATAGTCCCTGCTGAATTCATTTACAAGTAATCTAAGTATACATATTGAAACATAACAATCATAGAAACCCGTTTGTTGACCTCGATATATGTTATTTGCATAGGATCATTGCAGTACTACCGATGACGTTTACCATAACCTCCATTTAAGAATTAATTTGAATACATTGTATTCTATTCAGCGTCTAAAAATGTAAATGAGGAGCAATAACATAATGACAAATTACGATTGCAGTGATGTTGACTCATTTGCAGATCTTGTCTTGGTGATTATACCCGTATTTTCTGGGACGACAATATTTATAAGGAATCAGCTGTCGATTTCGGCCGTTTGTCTCATTTATAAATCTTGTCTTGTTGACTTTTTTTTACTGTTTCAAGTTATTGTTTATATATTCAGGTGTCTTAGCCGAAAACACAGGAAAAGGGTTAAAATAGTCATTAACGGTAACTGACAATTTCAGCAATGTGACTTATTTGCTAACATTTTGTGCACATTATGACAAAATTATTGTTGCAAAAAAAAAAAAAAAAAAAAAAAAACAAAAAATGAGTGAAGTTGTTATTAAAGGACATTAACTCCTATAAGAAGTCGGCATACGATTTCGGTCGTATCGATTAATTTGCAGGTCATGTCTTGTAGATCATCTTTGGTAATTACAGTTTATCTCAGTCTACTATGGTTTTTGCAAGAATAACCAAAATTATGATGACTTAAATCTTCAAAAATAACAATAACTTTTATTAGAACATAACTGCTGATTAAGATCATTTAAATTGTGTGGAAACGTTGTTTTGCTGTTAGCGATTACTCTCTTTCGTCTAAAGTTTTACAAACGCAAAACACGGTTGATGATGAGTCTTTTTTGGACGAAACGCGCGTCTGGCGTACAAAAGTTTTAAGCCAGTTATCTATGATGATTTCATTTACAACAACTGGGTCGCTGCAACTGATGGTGGAGGTTTCCTCCCCGAGGGTATCACCAGCACAGTAGTCAGCTATGTTTTTCGATTTCTAAATACTAAGGATTTTCTACCCCAGGAATAGATTACCTTAGCTGTATTTGGCAAAACCATTTCGGAATTTTTGGTCCTCAATGCTCTTCAACTTCGTACTTTATTTGGCCTGTTTTACTTTTTTTCATTCAAGTGTCACTGATAAGTCTTTTATAGACCAACGGGCGTCTGGCGTACGAAATGTTTAAGCTTGGTATCTATGAGGAGTATATTAAATCGTCACTTGCTAGCAAAAACTGATAAAAGGGGTCGACTACCCATCTCCATTAAAACAGACCCTTCTTTAAAAAGATGGCTTGTCATTGCAAAATTTGTAATATATAGGCGAGCTCATCCCAAAGTAATGGTAATACCAAAGTTTCATGAAACAGAAACATAATTAAGAAATGTACAGCCCGGCAGGTAGGAAAAGGGAAAAACGAAAGGAGATAGCTGAAGAGTTGATAAAAACCATTCTCATTCCCGCGAGGCAAACATTAAACATTTTGACCTTTATGTTGTAGTACTGGGTGTGTTTACCACAATCCGATATATAAATGAAAGGATTAATTAATTGATAAACGTCCAGTGAAAAATGTTACAAGTTGGAAAGGAGTAGACGTTCAACCTTACAACAGGACACGAACATACCTCTAAAAAATGCTGCAATGGCTCTTAAACGAGAAGGGAACGTGATACTCTTGCTACACGAGGCATATGATTTAACGTCCCCATTTACACCAAGTGTGGCTGCGTATTTATACATACTGCTTAGCCAAACAGGTGTCCCAGTTTAACAAGGGTTTACTGTTGTTCGGGAAAAGTCGTAGAGTGACAATATTTTTATACCCTTGTCTATTCTTGGGGTTTGAATAAGGTGATGTGAGTAATACTTTGATGAGACAGCAAACCAATGAAACAAAATAGTCAAGACATCTAGAAACAACATACAATCTCTTATAATAGACAGATACTTATACAAAATGTCAAGCTCTAAACATGTCTTAAAAAGCATGGATGTATTGTCACGTGTGTTTACCGAGAACCTTTAACAAATGTTCAAAACCTTCGTTTACATTTATTGTCCTAATCTAAATGCTAAATTACACCAGAAGATTTGGCAAGATCTTTTTTTTTTTTTAAATACTTTTAATTGTAGAAAATAAGTGTGCAAGTTTATATATTTTTAAATAAGTTAATTCAAAAAATAAAACTTGAAGATATAATGAGATGTTTAGAAATAAAGGAAATGAGTTGAACCTGCGGAAATGCAGAATATAACGAATTATGGGTTTTGATGACATTTATAAAAATGCTGCAATCCCTGATAACCAGGATTTCTATCTTTTCTGATAAAGTTAACATAAATTTAAAGTGTAAGGTGGTCAGAAGGTTCTGTTACATATTTCGTAACAACGGGACATATATAGTTAATTGTGTTTGAGCAAATTAGTCTTTGATCATTTGCCTTATTCTTTTTATATGATTATTAAAATATGTTTTATTAAAAACTGGAATACAGTAAAATATATGATTCTACTAGTCAAATTTCTACTAAGGAAAAAAAAAGTTCTTGATTTGTACCACGATGATCAAAAATATTTATGAAATTAAGAAGGGTTAATAAATTATGATTAAGTTAATATAGAATTTGAGGTATTTCTGTTCGATAACGAGTCGTAATCAAATATATAGTCAGATGGACTAGCGGGGTTTTGACCATGGGCTTCCGGATCTTAATGCATATTAGTTTATATAGTGATTAAGATTATAACACAATGTTCACTGCTGTAGCCCTATTTTTTTAATTTTTACCTATTATGTCTGTTTGTTTTGTTCACACATTGTTGTCAATATAATGGAATTTTATGCGACTATCATACAAGTGAGAGGTTTAGCTGGCTATAAAATCAGGTTTAATCCATCATTTTCTACATTTGAAAATGCATGTACCAAGACAGGAATATGACAGTTGTTATCCAATCGTTTGATATGTTTGAGCTTTTGATTTTGCTATTTGATTAGGGACTTTCTGTTTTGAATTTTTGGTATTTTTGTTATTTTACTTTTTTCTAGATATTCAATTTGAAAATCAATTTTAGCATCATCGTCTGTATTTTTAACTTATTGTATGCCTGTGTTGATGAAAATAACCTAAGATATGAGTAAATGATCACACTTGATTATTAGATGCATCACAAGGAATGCGCTCATAAAAGTATTTTGTATAAAGCATCATTTTAGCAACTGTTAAAATATTTCCCCGTTGTACATAAATATGCATCTTGGTAAGAACAATCTCAACTAATTGAATGTCTAATGTTCGCCATACTCATACAGTGTAAAATGTTAATCCGATCAATGTGAACCATTGTTTTACAATCCAATACTGTACACACTTAGTTACAGACCATCAATCTTTTTACATACTTATTGTTTTGAACAGTAAAATGTACTCTGTAATATCATACATCTGTTGAAAAGATGAAGTGTCAGTGGTTATACATTGATGGTGTAATTTAATATTACTACTAGTGTTACACTGTACTTAACAAAAATGCTTTAACAAAGAAAATTGTTATTCGTTACAAAAACTTTTTTGACATTGATAATTTAACGGAAGTAAGATCGGTTATATTAATAATGCACAAAATAAATTTCTGACAACTAATATGCACGAATAAGGAATGTTATGGTCAAAACCCCGCTAGTCCATCTGATCTTGTATTTGATTACGAAACGTCAATAGGTAAAGAATTGAAATCCATTATCAGAAAATATATTATTAAAACAGAAATAGTAGTGTTTTCTCATAACAGTTTTATCAAGGATTTTATAGTACAAATCCTTGGTTTAATGCATTACCCATATGAAATAAAAACAAGAAAGAAAATGTTGTTTGTATTTATTCAAGAAATTAAAGTTTCCGTTCATTTTTTTATTGTACTTTACCTACATGTTATCTAAAATTTACGGAAATGAAGTAAAAATATTTTATAGTATTTTCTCTATAACATAAATTATAAATACAATTCATTAGAGATTCTTACTTGATTCAAGTTGTGCTTGAGTTGATATGAATATTTTAACTGTTTTCTTTCAAATTAAATATCGCAAAATGTTAGAATTTTAATAAGTAACTTTCATACTGATATAGTTTGTCAATATCACGGATGTTTCACTTACTTTTACCGTTGACAACAAATAATATTGAGGACTTGAGGTAAAAGGTTTAAAGAAATCCGATTTATCTTAATGTATACATAGATAAATATGACAAAGATTCTTTATCTAAAAACCATATAAAGACTTTTTAATACAGTATTTTTTTTGTGACAATGAATGCATATTCTAGTGAAATTTGATGAACGGTCTTTTCTTTGTCCCAATTCGTGGGAAAACGTCCAGTTATTACAGTATTCACAAAAAGTATGCCTTTTTGGGTTGCTCATTTTGTCATTATAACGGAACTTTAAACAAATGTCATAGTGGAAGGTTTCGCTACTTATAAAACCAGGTTAAACATACCATTTTCATCGAAAAATGTCTGCACTAAGTCAGAAATATGAATAGTTACATTGTGTTTTTTATTTATACATTTACATTAGTTAGTGACAGTTAGAAATAAAATGAACGTCTTCAATTGATTATTTAATTTTCAGCTCGGATTCCTCCTTTTTTCGAACGTTGTGTGCATCATTGCATGATGTAGTTAATATTTCATACTATATTCACAATGAAAGGGTAGGTGTGGTGAGCTTCCTGATAGAGCAAACTCGAGTTATATAAAACAAAAAGCTGTCAGATTGACAGCAAACCTGATTTTCCTGTATGAAAGTGATATTGCAAATCTGTACCCCGAAAAAGGATCAAGTTAAACACTTACTGAATTTTTTTAGGGTTGAGAAATGGAAAGGCTAAAAGCAGTCTAAGTATAACGTTTTGCTAAATGATATGTCCACACTTCAACAACATAAACAAATAAAATCGTGAAAATCGAATTTGACCTTCATTTAGTCACAAGAAACAACATATATGTATTTGAAAAGATTTCGTCAAAAATTTTCAAATTATTTCACGGATAAAGCTGTTAGTATCACTTTTCGCTACTTAAAGGTCTAAAACTCTACAACGATAAAAGCTAAAATCGACCGCCCGCCGTACATCACCAAATAAAAAAACGACATTTTCCTTCGGAAATCCGGTGAACATTTATAAAGAATTGTATTCGAATTCACTTAGACTTTTTATGATGAACATATTGTTTATGTCACAACTATTCCACAGGGTGAACGTTACCAAAACGACAAAACATATACTTTACTAAATATTTGCTCTCAAATTGATTCTAATGCAACTACAAATTATATTGTAGTCGTAAGTTTGTTTTATTCTATTAAAAATATACAAATTAAATTATGTGATATTTATTTACATCCCACCCCCTTCAGTGTTATTCGAGAAATATCTCTTCATACGGAAAATATAACATGCCACAACCATAAGAGAAACTAGTATTAACAGCTCCATTTTGTATATATGTTTTAGAGCTAAATTTATTATACATATGTAAGTTAATCTAAAAAGCGTTATTGATTTTGTTATTTTTATTTTTCTTATATCATTACCATTCTAATAGGAAAACATTGTTGTTCGTCCTATCATCATTTCGATTTTTTACGTGTCATACATTATCCAACATATGTCTGTCAGTATTTCGTAACCTTTTCAAAAGGACGTAAAACAGATTGCTAAGCGGTACTGGATGTATACCTCAACAGCTACAGTTCTACCATATCCTATCGATTTTACATGTAATAAATTCATCGTTGTCATTGTGAATCGTGTATTGTTTGTAAATCCGGCACTTATAGCGAATTAATTTCTTTTTTTTTTTTTTTATATATGCTATCGTTCTGTCGTATAGAAACAAGTATAATAAAAGTGAATACATGTTTTCAATGTGCAAAATATCTTGTATTTAATGACTTTCTTTCGTAAATTGTTCTCATAACTTCCTATATATGAGGTTTATTACGCATTGGTTACATTATTATGTCTACAATTTTCGTTGCGGTTAAAAAACCAACAATGAACCTCATAATGTTTTCATTTAAACTTTGATCGGATGTTAACATCACCATACTATATTTCCTTCTATTGGCTGAATTATACAGCATGATCCACTGATTTTTTTGTCAGTCTCATTTTTCATAAGGATGCCCGAGCAATTGTCCAAATGTAAAACAAAATTTGATTTCTGACCATTGACAACAACATTCAAACATCATCCCCGCTTCAAAAATTTTCGATTTACCTTAATCGAAGGGTAATGTATTCATCGTCAAAATGACAACAAGATTGGCAGTGAGGTAAGATGATTCACTAAATATTTCAATTTACCCTACTTGACATCATACTAAGTGTGACATGTATATGGAATGTGAAATGTTTATTTAAAACGATATATTTATTACTACTTATGATTTTTATAGTATGTGTTAAGGATTAAGTTCATTGCTCTGAAACATCGTTATCGCTTATATCAAAATAAATCTAAAGTAATACAAAAATGCTTGTGTTGATAAGCAGAAATGTTTTAAAAGTTTTAATCATCTGTAACTATATATGTTTAGTGCATAACTCATAGAACTATTTTCAATCCATATGAATCCATTTGTTTAGGGAATTACCTCATATTTAACAATTTTGGAATATAATTTCTAATCTTGAATCTTTTAATATCAATTCATAAAGTGAATTAAGAATTCTAAAAATCCAAATAGTTAACTTCAAAATATCAAATCTCCGATATCTATTCTTGAATTTGTATTTATTTTTTAATAGTTCTTTTGTTCTAGTAATTGACATCTTCATAGTTTTCCTCCTTTTTAAATGTATCATCTGACATTTGAATCGGTTTCGTTGGGCCACCAATGTCAGAGGACATTTCCAGGATTTAATTTTAACGCGTCTTATATCACAAAATGCGTATTTTTTCCCGTCCCAGTTTTTAAAACCAATAAAATAAAATGTTTTAAATAATCTGGTTTTGTTTTTCCTTATCTAAATATATGTGAATTGAAAAATCGCTGCAACAGAAGCGCACAATTTTATTAAGTTATTTATTTTTTTGCTGTTTTGTCATAAAACAAAATTTGTAAAATTCCAAATAAAACTTAAAAAATTGCAAGAGAAGCAAAATTGTCCAAAGATCAACTTTTATTTACATTAATGTCACGTATATAAAACAAATCCGCTATTCAATAGTGATTGGTTGTCTTGCTCATGCCTTTTATGAATGATCAATTTCTGAATAAATTATTCTCTGAATTCTATTCCTCGAATTCTTTTTTGTCGTAATGCAAATGGCTCCATCAATACATCCAGATGATTCAATCTTGGTGTACATGCCTATAATATAACCGTGTGATAACTTTTCATTTTTAAAGTAATCAATATCTAAAAGTGTATCCAATAAGAGTATTTTTATTCAATAAACCAATTGAGAAAATAAATTACATTTGCAGTATTCTTTCAGTTATTCGATTCTTATATACACACAAATTTTTCACTGATGAAAATCATTCAAACATGTATATCAATGCGCAGGCCTGACTACCTAAATTTAAAATGTGTGTGATGTAAAATCAGTATAATTTTTTTCATACCAAGGTTACCAATTCTTCATGATAAACTAGATTTTCTCTTATGGGAAAGAAGATATGGAAGTTCTTAGGATTCCGTAAACATTATGTAAGCAGTGAAGATTTTATTTGTCTATAACATATGCGTTAACCTACATGCACTGACAGACAAGAGATTTTAGGTCATACTACGTTACGTTATATCTGAGCGAAGAAATAGTTTACATTACCAAGAATGTAACCGATATTGTCGCGCAAATTTAGGATTTATTTTCCTGTTTTAGTCATCTATTTGTTTGTTTCATCTCTCATCTCAGAGCTTAAATGTACAAAGATGCATAAGAATGGATATCAACCAACGTAAACAAACAAGAGACAGATTTGCATGGTACGTAGAGGGCGTACCCTCCTTTGATAAAAAAAAATGTATTTTGTTAACTCAAAATCGTCAAAAATTTAGCTTCACAATTGACCTTGCTGTCAGTCAGCTACTAATACATGTATGGCAAAACAAAACATCTGTATAAATGTCAATTATTAATTATTTCATAAGCTTTATAACTACACATTGTCCACTCTTTCTTCTATCGAAGTTTGATATTATCTAAATCATAATACTATGTTTTTCGTGTTTAACATTTTCCTGTGAACGTAAGTAATGCATGTGTTCAAATAATATTCTGTTGGTGAGTCTAAATGGTTCATATGAAGGTATCCTAGATTTATATCTTGTTAATCAGCATTTTGCTATTTCCAAAACTTTGAAAATCTTATGGTTTTATTTTCATGTGCGAGAACAAAAAATGTTCAAAAAAAGACAAGATAGTAGAGAAATTCATATTGCCATACAGAAGCAGTAATAAGGTATCAATTTGATGACTGAAAAATAGACGCAATTAAGATTTCATTCCAAATCCAACTACAAAACATCTTCTGAAAGTGTTACTGCATCTGGAAAATTGAGATAATGACACGTTTCCTGTTTTATCAAAAATAATAGCTATCTTTAGAATAAGAGAAAAGATAACATATTTATTTATTATTTCTATGTTAATCAGATGTAATCGTCTTATATCTTTGGGGCTAACGCCCCTCGGATATGAGAAGCTTGCATCTATTACTTATAGTTTGATTCTCTGTACAGATTAAAATGGTTATCTTGCTTGTCCCCAAATCTTTAAAATATATTTTTAAATGATTTTTTTGGTTGTTTACCCTTTATTCACCACATTTTCATAATTATCATAGCTGCCACTGGTCATAAAGGTATTACATATTATAATGATAAAATCTTTAGCACTGCCCACAAGATATTAGCTTCTTTGATACACGTGGTTCTGACGCATTAAGGAGTAACAAAAAAGCTTAACATCAAAGTTCATTGTTTTTGTATTATACTGACTGAAAACGTAGAAAAGAAGATAAGCCTATCAAAGAAAAGCTGTCATAAAAAGCTACGGCCTTTAAATCAAAGTTCAATTGAAAAACAAAGTGTTTTGATGTACGCTTTTGCAAAAATTAATCAGAAACTGTAGGATTTTGAGAAACGATGAATTAGATTAGCTTCAAGAAAACGTTTATTTATGTTTTAAGTAATGATGTGAACTTGCCAGAGATAACGTAGTTTGCCGTTTTTAAATTCTCGCAAATTGATTAACATGTTCGATTATATCAAATATTGTACAAGCATTCACAGCATAGTATAGACACTGATACAAATGTCTGTTAGTATTCTGTTTCCTTTTCAAAAGCACGTATACACAGATTGTTAAGCTTTTCTGGATCTATACCTAAATAAAAAATTTGTCCGATATCCTATCTACTTCTCAAGTAATAAATTCATCGTTATCACTGTGAATCGTGGATTGTTTGTAAATCCATTACATTTAGAGTTTTGTCAAGATTTTGCTCCATACGCCTTTTTTGTGCCGATAGAAAAAAGTTTTATAAAAGGGAAATCAATCTTGACTTTCACATATTCCGTGATCGTTCCTGATAAAGGTAAATCCAGTAAAGTGTTTTGTTCGCATGAAAGTTACAAAGTGTTGCTTTCATGTTTTACAGCAATGGGTCGATATCACTGCAGGTGAACTGTCAGTTCCCGAGGGTATCATCAGTTCAGTAGTCAATACTTCGGTACTGACATGATAAAAAACAAACCTTTCTTAAACTGTCCGTTTATAAATTAAGAAAGTATTAAGAAACTAAGGCACTAAGCCTTCAACAATTACCGAAACCCAAACCGCATAACAAGCTATAAAAGGCCCCGAAATGACAATTGGAAAACAATTAAAACGAGAACTGACGGCCTGATTATGATCAAAAGAATACGCGAAAACCAAATATGGTATACAACAACAAACGACAACCACTGTGAATGTGACTGGTTCAAACATATTATTGGCGGCCAACCCTTCCCCTAAACCTTGGACAGTAGTACAAAAGAGCAACATAAGAACATGATGTAAAAAACAAACGATTAACAAACATTATAAACAGCAACAAATGCATATTCCCCTTTATTTAGTGTGTAAAAATCAATGGTGTGTAAAAATACATTGAGATATGTCTATATGTTTTGACAGATGGGTTTTTAACATTGATGATTATTGATATTTTCTTGTAATACATTTTGACCCTGCTTTTAAAATTAGGGCCGTCTTGTAGTTTGTTGTTCGAGTCAGTTGTTATTATGTTAGTAGCTTTGTTGTGTAGGAATTGATTTGTGATTGCTTTACTTTTACGACATATGGTATTCTTTGTAAGGAATGACGAAAAGTTTACACCGATCTGTGAATAACAATTGTATGCAACGGCGAATACCCCTTGTCCTCTCTACAGTCCAGGGAAAAAAACGTTAACAGTATCAGATTTTAAACTTTTCTATAGTAAACGATATTAAATGTTGCACCAAAAAAATAAACGTTTTAATTTCAAAGCTAGGTGTCTCTTTTGATTTTCCTGATGAAACATTATGTTGAAAACATTAAAACCAATGGATTTCATTCAAAGCGGATCTTGATGATTCAAAGTATTTACGAAAGCCTGAATCAAAACGAAACGAAGTATAATTAAAAACCAAGAATCTACTTCCGGTTTACTCAAAATTACTGTTGGCGTCTAATCATAGGTTTCTTCATACTGATTCAATATATATTTTAAAAAGGGAGATAATTGCCAGTTTAGAAAATGTCACTTCTGGTCTCATATGAAAGCTGCATTTACACTAATTCCAAAAATATATAATTTCTATATACTTTTGCATGTATTAAAGGAGATATTTAGCTACTTCTGGTTTATTGAAATTCACTTCCGGTCTCAAACTATAGGTTTATGTATGCTTATTTATATATATCTTTAAAAGTGTCAGATGAGATCATAAAACAAGGAAAAGTCAAAATTAAGAATATGATCTTGACCTCTTACCTGGACCCCAATTTCATTTTAGTGAACCAAGGATCTCAAATCAAAATACCTTAGGTCTCTATCACTTATCATTCATGCTATACATTAATATGTCTCTTATGTCAAATACAGAAGGAGAAATAATACTCGTATGGAGTCTTCGTGTCGCTTTGGTCAAAATTAGACAAAACATCATGAGCATATAACGAGCAGTGTGGTAAAATAAATTTGTCCATTTCTTCTCATGGTTACGGAAGAGATGCACTCACAAGGAAAACAGTGTTCGGGGAGATAACTCCTACAAAGAACAGTTTTTGGTTAAGCAGGGTCAATTTCAAAGGCGCATAAACTGTGCGATATCACATCAATTTATAAATAATTGATAAGAAGCTACTTCCGGTTGACTCGAAGACTATTGGCATCCAATCATAGATTTCTTCATACTGATTCAATCAATATATGTTTTCTATATACTTTTGTCTGAAATAAGGGAGATAATTTGCTACATCTGGTTCACAAAATGTCACTTCAAGTCTCATATGATAGCGTTATTCACACTGATTTAAAAAATATATGGTTGCTATATACTTTGCCTAAAATAATTACAGATAATTGCCAACTTCCGGTTTAAAAATATGTCACTTCTGGCCTTATGTGTTAGCTGTATTTTCACTAATTCCAAACATATATATGGTTTCTATATACTTTTGTCTGTATTAAGAGATATATTTAGCCACTTCCGGTTTATTGAAGGTCACTTCCGGTCTCAAATGATAGGTTTATATATGCCTATAAAAATATATAGTTTCTAGGTTCTTTTCAATGAAATAAATGCAAAAATGGCTACTTCAGGTTTACTCCAGGTCACTTCCGGTTGACATTTTTCAAGGTCATATGTCACCCAACATTTTGCAAAAGACCCTATGGCTTTATCATGTACCAAGTTGAAGTAATAATCAATTAACCTTAAATTAAAACATTTCAGGGGCAATAACTCCCATAAGATGTCATTGGATTGTTTCAGACTAAATGTATCATATCTTCATCACAATAAACCAAACATTTTGCACTAATTCTTTTTATATATCTTCAATGGTGTCAGAGAAGATCATAAAGAAGAAAAAATCAAAATTGAGAACATGACCTTGATATTCGACCTTGACCTTTGACCTTGACCTCAAACTCATTTTTGTGAACTAAATATCTCAAATCAAAATACCTTGGGTCACTTTTCATTCATGTGATACATTAATATATAACTTGTGTCAAATATAGAAGGGGAAATAAATCTCATGTGGAGTCTTTGTATCGCTTCTGTCAAATTGAACAAAACATCCTTAGCATATAACGAGCAGTTTGATAAAATAAATTTGTCGATTTCTTTTATGGTTACGGAGGAGATGCAACCACAAGGAAAATAGTGTCTGGGGAGATAACTCTTACAATGGAAAGAATTCGATTAAGCGGGGTCGTTTTTCAAAGGCGCATAAATTGTGCGATATTATATACCAAACATCTAAGCGACATCTTGCGAAACAAAATTTACATGCAAGAAATAAAATTGGCGGAAGATGAAAAAAAAAAAAAAAAAAAAAAAAAAACAATTGTTCAGAGAACAATTGAAGGTCTTTCCAAATAAATTTTCTTAATAATTGATAAGAAGCTACGGTTTTCTCAAAGTTAATATTGGAGTCAAATCATAGGCTTCTTCATACTGATTCGATAAATAAATGGTTTCTATATACTTTTGTGTGAAATATGGGAAATAATGTGCTACTTCCGGTTAAGTAAATGTCACTTCCGGTCCAATATGATAGCCTCTTTCACACTGATTCAAAAAAATATATTGTTTTTAATTCTTTTGCCTAAAATAAATGAGAAAATTGCCAACTTCCAGTTTAGAAAATATCACTTCCGGTCTCATATGATAGATGTATTTATACTGATTCCAAATATATATGTTTTCTATTTACTTTTGCCTGGAATAAGGGAGATAATTAGTCACTTTCGGTTCATCGAAGGTCACTTCCTGTCTACAATGATATGTTTATGTATGTCTATTAAAAAAATATATGGATTCTTACAGTCCGTGTAACGTAAAAGTTAACAATACGAACGATGCCCGAATCATGTACGGACGATGCCCGAACGATGTACGTACGCTTCCCGGACGGTGTACGAATGCAAACGAAACGCTGACCGAACGTTGTACGGACGCTGAACGAATGATGAACGAACAAAACCATGTATCATAAACCATACAATAAACGATAACATAAACGCCATTTTATCGTACATCGTATGGTTTTGCGTACATCGTTTCGTTCAGCGTATATCGTATCGTTTAGCGTACATCGTTTCGTTTAGCGTATATCGAATCGTTTAGCGTACATCGTTTCTTGGCGTGTATAGTTTCGTATAGCGTATATGTTTTTTTTTTAGATATAAAACATGAATTGTGTTCTGTTAAATCTTTTTATATACTAGGTGATAATAGGCGTAAAATTTAGATTGGATGCATATTTCAGATTTTTATTAATCCTTTAATAAATTATAATTTAATCTGACTCGATGTTGATCCAACCTTATTTACATAAAAAGTTTGAAAAATAAACACTGAAATAAATTTAAATAAATCAAAAGATACAATTATGATTTTTTTTTAGCCGTAGAAATACGTACTTGGTGAATGTGCGAGTAAACTACAGTCTGCAGAGTATTCAGTCAACATTTTTTGAAAATAGCCTAAGGTATCCCCATTTTTTTTCCAAATGAACAATTTATTTTAGATGGAATTCGGAATTTACCTAATGTTCTTACAAAAGTATATTCGGAGTCTTAAGGTTGACCTTTTGTTCAAAAGTGTTGTTAAATATTTTTATGTATTCTCTTTTATAGCATGTATTTTAAAATCGACTGAATAGCAGTTTTATCTATATGTCGTAATTAAACCATTTTTTAGATTATAGATTTTTTTATTCATTTTCAAATCAGACAAAAAAAAAAACAAATATTCGAGAAATTTCAAATAAAACAATTACTCATTATGTGCCTCATCAAACCCAAACATAAATCCCTACCAATGTACAAACGATTGTGTATTATTTTAACTATAAATGCACTTGACTTTAAACAATCATCAACAATTGTCAGGCAAAAACTAGACCATTTCCTCTATTCTTTAATTTTCTTATACCATTTTCCTCTGTTCTTTATTTTGCCTGTTATACTCTATTCTAATTTTATATATTTTTTCTTTATTTTCCTGTATCTATACCTCCTTTATTCAGAGCAACCCACCCTAAATATACATATGATACACACGGTCTATAGGTCATCGCTTGTGCCGTGATACACATGTTTGCATAACAAAGGATGTCCTTGTTCATATTTATAACATTGTAAATGTCCTCCTAATGATACATCTAATAGTTACCACTGGACATTAAACAGCTACATGTAACTATAAATTCATCCGTCATATTCTTAGTTTTGTTATAATGTGAAAATCAAATAACATGATGAAACAATAATTATTGCAGATTTTCATACGGAAATAATGGGAAATAATTGTAAACAAAACCACTCAATCACATCCCTACGCCACAAATTAAAGTCTAGCCTTTTCACATTAAAATACATTGTTTTCATAAATCTGAATAATTTTAAACAATTTTAAATCAAACGGTCATTTTCTATTTGTCATAAAAAAAAAAAAAAAAAAAAAAAAACAATTATTTTCATTTCTTATTTTAAACAGATCGATTGTTTTTCAATGGTCGGTGCCTGTCAGCATTTATAAAATCTAACACCGTGTTTGCCAGAAAGAAAGCTACATAGAACAGGAAAACAACAATGTCTTAGAAATACTTCCAGGCCCTATTTTCTAATTTCTGTTGTAATGTGGTGTAATGCAAAAAAGGTAACCCCTGAATACTGATTTGTACCCTTAAGCATTTGTGGTTAATAACAAATCTATGGTAGTCTCTTTTCTTTACTCGCAAAGTATTCGACTAAATCATGTTTTATTTATGAAAATTGCTCATTGCTGACGAATGTTCACATTGATCCCTAGATTTTCAATTGTTTAGTTGTTAGGTTACTGTCTGATCTCGCAAACCTGACATTTTATGGTCATTATTTTTGCATCCAATTGCACCAATGTATTAAAAGATATAAACGCCACACCGTACGAGAGTCGTTATTTTACATAAACTATTAGTATTTTTATTTCTATAACGAAATACGAAACCACTTCTCGTAATTCGCTTTGGGGTTATTGTGCTTGTCTTTTGGCAAAATATGGCCTTGTCATCAAAACAAAATGTATAATATAATATAGAGTAATATATAAAACTGGACTAGAGTGAAGAGTTGGGAAGTAGGAATTCGAATTTTAATTGAATGTTCTAAATCTTAGTGTATTTCTGATATATGATTGTACAGACTCAAAAATTTCTTTGTTTTGCTGAAATGAAAGGTCACCGTCGCCAGCCAATAAAAGCAAAATGAATATAGTAGATCTTTCTAATTTTGAAAACAATATTTCTCTTGCTTCGTTGATAAAGGGCACTTAAAAATAGTGAATACTATCCTCAACAGGATGACCACAGCTGCATGCGGGATTGGGTTTAATATTAATAAGGTTTAAATCTGCATTTGAATAACTGCACCATATTTCTCAACTGTGTATCAATGATATTAAGATTTCTATCACCACAACTAAAATAGGAAGTGCGTACTGTGAATAAATACTCAGTTTACTATTATTTACAGCAAGTTATCACATATAATACCACGTTAACAATTAGGGTGACAGTGTTTGATAGTCTGAAGGAGACAGCATCACGGATTTAATAAGGCAAAGCTTTTGTTGTACTCAATCTTACTAAAGTTTTCTTTATTATATTTAATAGATATATATCCGAGATACGATAATGTAGTTTTCTTTTTTATATCACACCTGATCATCAATGATGGGATAATGTCTACTGAGAGAATTTAACCAGAGACTGGATAACGTAGAAATGACCAATCAAAGGTCACTGTACGGCCTTCAACAATGAGCAAAATCCATACAGCATAGTAAAATTTTAAAGGCTCTTAAATGACAAATGTAAAATACACTCAACACTGTTCAAACATCGCCGCACGTCAAACTTTGAACAGCAGAAAAACCTGATTGGACATTCGTGACAATTTGGCACGCCCTCATGAATTGGCGTACGTCCTATTATTATTAGTTATTACAAGGATTTGTATAGTTAGAAAGTTACAAACAGAAAAGTAAGACTTTTGTTTTAATACTTGATGTAAACTGCTGTTACTTACCTCATATGAAAGTGTACCAACGTACAGTAAGAAAAAGATGAAAGATTATTTTAAGTCTTCTTTGATATATGACAAGTCGCTCTTTTCAAGTTAATTTCTGTATTATACTACATGTATAATACATAACCATGAATAATTCCATGATTGACTACTTGAGAGGCCGTTATGATAGAGAGCTGACACTATAAGGTTGCCCTATTAATTCATGCACAAATTGATTTAAGTGCTCTGACAAGAAAGAAAAGTGCATTTAAAGATGTAATGGTATTAGTACAATTAAAAAGTTGCTTGCAGTTGATAATTTATAACACACTGGCTAACGTTTCTTCAATGCCTTTACCATGTTTATAATGATTGAAACCGGCTACAGTAACATGCAGAGGCAGTTTTATAGGGTTTACCAGTGGGCCCCTCTTTAACAGTACTTGTCCCAACCTTATGATAATGATCAGCCACTGACATGTATATAAAACGCAATGCAGTAATTCGTCTTGAAATGTGTGGTCAGTTCTTTAACTATGTAAATAATTGGCGAAAGAGCAGCTCACAATATCGCTTGTTGTGGTAAGATTAGCTGAGCTTACCACAAAAATGGGTTTGCACCTGTTTCCCGAGATTGATAGTTTCCGAAGATGCAAATCGCATATAGCTATAATGACATCATTTACAAGAATGAGATTCTTTTCATTTCTTTGGCAATTGACTGAAAATAAAATTTACAGAAGTTAACATACAAACACATTGTCAACTGTCGTTATACACATTGCATTACAATGTACATCAAATAAATCCATTTTCGTCAATTGAAACTTGAGTGCTAATCAATAATAATTACATTTAAGAATGAATAAAGTCCTTTACCATTACAACATTGTCTATACGTGACAAAAATAAGAAAACAACTCGATACGTGTGTACAAAAAATCACGTTCCGATATCGTAAGTGACGAGTAGTAGTAGTGGCGAGTAGCGAAGTCTCGCCGCGGAAGAGTTTACGATAAACCGCTAGATTCCAATCCTTCTAACTATACAAATCCTTGGTTATTAGTTTCCTGTCTATTCTGTCATTTATTGCATTTGATTTGTGATTTGTCCTCATGTAACCCATATTTGTGTTTGAGTGTAAATAAAGAATTGAAAATGTATTTTGCGTTAAATGTGCGATGAAGCCACGGATTCGTAATCTTCAAAAATAGTTCTGAAACGGTTGATAAAATGTAGAATGTCTGAATAGAAATATAACAATTAGGTCCACTGCGCGATTATAAAACGGGCTATATTTGGACATTTTGAGATACTATAAGTACTTGTTTTCTGTGATAGAATTTTAGAGGTCAATACGACTTTTAATCAGTTGGATTTTCAATTTTAATAAAAAATGTGTTTGATTTTCTTCTTTTCTTTAAATTCATATCATGATTTTTAGTTTGAATATATTTTATTGTTCAAAATGACAAATGGATTAGACACAAGTTTTTCAACTTAGTAACGTCTTCTCAATACATACATAAATATACAATTTAGCACGAAGATATAAAATAAATTACATATAAATTTTAAGAATCGAATCAATGGATATTTTCCACTTAAAATAACTAATCGAGTGCGCCTCAGAAGAAATAAATACAAACACACCGAGCTGTGTAAAATAAAATATGTTAGTGTACATGACAAGTCATGTGTGTGAATTTGTTTAAATGTAAATTATACACTCATAGTTTATGATGTGATACATATTAAGTCGCTTTTCTAGTTACGGATTAATAGGAAAACGGAATAAATCTACACGTAATTGTAAGTATCAATTTTGCTTTTTAATTAAAACCTTTGAAACGTTTCAGAATACAATAGTCAATCAGAAAGATCATTCGATTATCGTATCCTTAAGAGCATAAATTGATCATGTTCAAGTAAGATCTGTTACAGAATAAGGTTGTCAAAGTTGAGAAAAACGCTTGGTACTTTTTTATATACTTTGTGGAAAGATAGAAAATACTATCATTTCGTCAGAACTCAAAGACTCATCACCAGAGAGCAATAACTCAATTGTAATATTGACAGCAAAAACATTGATATCATTTATCATTATAAGCCTTTGTGAAGAAAAATGTTACAATATAATAAATGAATAATGATTCTTCGATATTTCCCATTGTCTTCTGAATATTTTTAAGTTGAATAATTTAAAATTTGTATACCAAACATTTAAAATTTTACTCTGCGTTTATAAATAGCATTGAAAGTACAACATCTTATAAACGATAAACATTGACAGAGGTAAATGAGCCACTCTTTCTCATGTTGAATTGGAATATGTTCGTTATTTGATTTAACGAGTTTAACAATCGAAACCCCTGAAATATCGTCTTATGACAAGCACGAAAAATGGCGAAACTGAACTTCCAACATCGGACAATGATTTCTAATTATACAATATTCTTTCAATGGATTTTTTAAATGCAATGTAGAACTTGTCAATTAAGACATTTCTTATCCCTTTTGAAATATGAAGTCACATGCACGAAGAAGTTTGTCTGACGTATGAAAATTGAAAAAAGGCATGACAGGAGTTTAGAGAAAAAAGGCAGAATGGGCATCTTACCAAAAAGAAAAGGCATGATGACTTTATGTAAAACAGGCCAGAATAAATTAATAACTAAGAAAGGCAGGACAGAATAGAGTGTAAAATAAAAAAAGCAGGACTACATTTACATTGAGATTACATTTAAAGAAAAATGCAGGACAACATTTTTCATCCTAGCCACCCTCCCCACTCCGTAAAAATTTAATTCCCTAGTGTTGATCTCGACAACGAGCTTTGTAACCGCAGAGTAAAGTCAATTGTGAGTCGGTGTGACTCTATCCACCACCAACACATAACCACAAGCTGAGTGAGGTGACTTTCTTGCTATAAGACGGCTAGAACTATTTTCGACCTTGTCGTCTTATTTTTAAAATTGCGTCATAGAGTATCTGATCACTACAACGTTTTTACAAAATATTCGTTCCGTGAAAACTAAGATTTGTTTAACTTTCAAATTTCATCGAGGTCTCTTCTCAGGATATAACGGCTATCTGTATGTTGGCTTTAAAGTCGACAAGATAACAGGTTAATGTATTTAAGTGAATTTAAGATTTGTTGCAATTCTAAAGTACAATGGTTAAATCAATCTTATCTTTGATGTGCCACATGGGCATCCCTAAAAAATAAGAATCAAAAGTAATACCTAAGTGTTTATGACAGGAGACAATTCTACTACTTGATGTTGAAGTTCCATTTTAATTTCATCTGGAGAAGAGTTACAGGAGAATAATAGCATAGTAATTGTCTTGTTAGGATTAAAATCAATAAACCAATCCTTAGACCATGCTGAAATTTGTTCTAAATCGCTATTTAAGACATCCTCTAATGTGTAAGGACTATTACTTGAATAAGAAAGGGATGTTTCATCAGCACACAATCGAGTTAGACTTATCAAATTACCAACTATGTCATATACATGAATAAGGAATAGTAGGGAACCTAATACAGAGCCTTGTGGAACTCCTGCATTAGTATTCTCAAAAGGCGAATATGAACTTGAAACAAGACGCTTTTGTAACTAATTAAGTGATTAAATACATTTTAAATACATTTTTTCAAATACTTTGCCCACTGCTGATAATGATGAATTTGGTTTATAATTGGAAATCAGTGATTTGTCTCCGGTTTTGAAAATAAATATATGCTCAAAGTCAACTCATTTTAAAGAAGTTTTGAAAATAAAATGGTTAAATGCATTATTTCTTTTACATAAAGCACAAATAAATTTACATACATTATCAGTTCAAATTATCTTAAATACCCCAGTCTAGAGATACCGTGTATATTCGACTGAATATACCATATCGATAATTTACATTCGTACTTGTTACGTAACAAGATCTCTGTCCAGGTAAAAGATCCAGCAGGTGGTGTATATTCTAAAGTGTTTATCGCCTTCCATTATACATCTGACGATGACATTTAGCTTTAGGGCCATTTTGTTTTCGCAAAGAAAAACAAAAATTAAAAAAAATTATATATATAATATTCTGTTGAAAATCTTTTAAAGGTAAACTGATAAGCATAACGTCTTCGCAATTTCTTGTTCAGATCCAGGGACACAGATGTCAGAATGAATAAATAAAACACTAAATTCTTAAACAATATATTGTAAAATGGACACCAAGCACATTTTGATAGACTAGTGTACTGATAGATTTTCTTGTGTATTTTCTGTGTTCTGGAAACTTCAACATCCATCAACAATATTTAAATTAAAGTCCTAAGTTTTATAAATTAAAAATATTTTTTTTAAATATCATTTGCAAGGCTGCATGCACATTGCACCTATCGTTTTCGTATATTTCTCTTCCGCCATGCATAAGTTTAATGTTTACTTTGACTTCTATATATATATAATAAAATGTGTTTCAGAGATTGATTTATAAACTTTATGCTTAAAATAATTAACCCACACAGAGCGATAGCACAGACAGAAAAATTCTCTGGAAAGAGGACTGTTTGCAAATCATTTTGAAAGAAAAACTGAATTATTTTGATATCCTAATGATAATGTTTCTTTTTGACAGCACTATATTTTATTGATTATTCAATTTATGTATATGGTATCCGGCATTTATATACATGTACATGCATAATAAAAATCCTTGGATATATTTTAGTTGATTGATTGTAAGTTGTTGAATGTCCAGTGTAAACTATTTCAAACATTTCTATGAAGAATAGAGTCGGCGTGACTTTTACCCCAATATACCCCAATATACCCCAACATACCCCAATATACCTCAAAAGCAGTTTAAACATAATTTGGTTGAACAATAATGTTACACTGGGTATTTAAATGTTATTTTAACGACACTAATACTTTATTTTATGAATATATTTAATTTTAAATCACTTTTTCCTCGTAACTTGTTCTGTTCATGTCAGCCGCTTACGATCACAAAATGACTTTTACCCCAATATACCAAAATATACTCAATAAACAGTTTCAGTACAATTTTCATGATAAGGAATGATATTACATGCAAATATATTAAAATTTAACACAACTGTTTACATTTTTGTGCATTTAGAGGCTTTTAAAACAGTACTTTATTCATGTATTGACGAAGGTTACACTAAAACCAGAACGAACGAACATAAAAATATAACGGTAAAATTTTGCAATTTCGTTTTCTCCCTTAAAAGTTGGAGATTGTAAATGCATTTTGTGTTTTGTTTTCTCTTAAAAATAAGATAATGTTTTTCTAAAATAAAACTCAATTTTTTCTCAAATTTTGAAATATTTTTCTCAAATATTTGTTTTCTTTGAAAATAATATATAATCGTGATATGTTTAACATTTAAAGTTTTCTTTTCATGTTTATAAAATGTTTCAGTGTATCTTTCACTCAGTTAGGACATTGGTCAGCGGAAATTCAATGTTGGTCAGGTCGGTGTGTTCATGTTTCTCGGACCAACATCTGATATATTTTGTCATGCCAAGAAATCCTTGCTCCAAACTCCGATGGACCACATACGGCATCCATTAGTAGTTAAAGATTAAATAAAAAAATTTGAACCTTTCAAATGTAGCGTTTAAAAAATAAAAATATTCTTGTGGAACACCCCCAACCCCCTTTTTTGCTATCTCCATTTTCAACTCTCGAATTAAGCTTTCCAATCTAATTAAAATTAAAACCTTGCTTTCTAACCGATCTATTCATGTACCGGACCGGCAACTCTCGTTATTTTATAAGAAAATCTACAATGCCGTTATACACATGCATGTTGTCTGCTTGGAGTCTCCGCACAGACATTTGTCTCAGAATGAATACCGAATATGGAAAGTGGAACTACAATTCAAAACATAAAGTCCGAAGGCACATAGAAGAAAAATAAGTTTGTTTTTTTTTTTTTTGCAAAGGGTGCCGGGGTAACACTCCCTGTGTTCAAAATATACATGAAATATTTGCCACTGCACCTAGTCTATTCTATGAATTCTATAACCTCGAGTTTTCGATCTGTTGCATGCCAAGAAATCCTTTAAACTCCAGTGGACCTCCTACGGCACCCATTAGTAGATTTGATTTCATTCAACAAATTAATTTATGACCTGCATATATGTATCGCTTTGAACACGGACATATACCAGGATGCTACTTAATCAACGGGTGCGTCTAAACACTGCTAAGGAGTCCTTAGTGCACTAAGGACTTATGATATGCCACTAAGGACTAGATGGGATGCTATTACCTTTAATGTCTTTTCATATTATGGTAGATATTGATATTTAATGCATAAATTTCAAATTTTATAGAAAAATAATCATAAATAAATGAGTTATTCAACATTGTGTAGACACGTGCCTGTTTTTCTTTGATATGCCGAAAATCAATGAACCGTTAGACACGTGTCAAATTATATAACTGATTACACGGGAATCCTGCTATCTGTTGTGTTTAATCGACAAAATTGGAAAAGTTGGATACTAATAAATGAATTGTTTTTCAGATTATATTTCAGTGATCAATTTTGATTTGACTTCGCACTGAATAAGTTGTTAAAATTTTATTCATGTTTTTTTTTTTTTTTTTTCAGATTCTCAAGAGTATTTTGTAATTATTTTTTGTAAATAATAGATTTGTTTCCAGAGCAATTTATCCAAATTTATTTTCATATATGAAGACGTTAAGCAATGTATTACTAGTCAAAACGAAATCAATAAGATAATAAATCTTTACTACATTTCTCTTTTTATATATACTAGACCGTTGGTTTTACCGTTTGAATGGTTTTACACTAGTACTTTTGGGGCCCTTTATAGCTTGTTGTTCGGTGTGAGCCAAGGCTCCGTGTTGAAGGCCGTACATTGACCTATAATGGTTTACTTTTATAAATTGTTATTTGGATGGAGAGTTGTCTCATTGGCACTCACACCACATCTTCCTATATCTAACCACACTAATTTCATATATGAACTGTTTGGGTAGAGATTATCTTATGCGTTTGTTATGGTTCATTTTCAAATTTTTATCATATGAAGAAAACGTTTGAGCAATATATTTCTGGACAAAACGAATTCAATATGATAAAAAATATTTACTACGTAATACCAAACTTATTTAATGCAAGCTACATGTAAACAGACTTATTTAAAACATGAACAGTTTGGAGTCAGTTTGGACAGAGTTTATATATCTTTTGCGTTTGCTATGGTTCATTTTCAAAATTTTTATCATATGAAGAAAACGTTTGAGCAATATATTTCTGGACAAAAACGAATTCAATATGATAATAAATTTTTACTACGTGCAACCAATATAAGAAAGGAGATGTGGTATGATTGGCGATGAGACAACTCTTCACAAGAGACCAAATGACACAGAAATTAATAACTATAAGTCACCGTACGGCCTTCCACAATGAGTAAAGCACATACAACATAGTCATTATTTCATACAATATCTTAAACAGACAATTTGGTTAAAAAATAGAAATCGGATTTCCTTCTGACGTACTTGTTCTTCTTAAAGAAAAATAAATTTAAAGAAATTATATTTGAAAATATTTATGTTGGTTTTGTTTTAAGGATTTGTATAGTAATATACTATACAAATCCTTGTTTTTTTTTTTCATTTTTACACGTGATAGATTTAGGTATAAAGTATTCAAATTATCTTGTATTACAAAAAAATGATTATTTTCACATCATGAAAAAGCATATTTTCACATCATGAAAAAGCATACTTTCAAGGCATTCGTACGAAGCATAACCCTTTTATGTCAAAATTATATCTATAGCTCTAAATTAACACATACGGGATAATTTTCGTAAATAATGTGCTAAAAACTGTGGAACATTTTAAATAAAAACATTTGTCTCCTTTATATATTTGAAAATGAAACTTCAAAGTTCGATAATGATATTTAAACTTATTATACTTTTAGAAAAAGAACCAAATGTCGAACAATTACAAAAAATAGGTACGGTATGAAGCCTTTGTAAACAGCTATCAAACTGGTTGAAAACTAGTGGTTTTGAATAACCCCAAGGACGTCACATGATTTTTTTTTTTTCAATTCAATCGTAATTCGTACTAATTATATAAGTATGAAGCAGTAATAGAAAGTGGAGAAGCAAACACCAGGTTTTGATAGTTTTTTTCAGAATTTACTCATAAATTTTAATGAAACACGCATCTTTGTCCGAATTAAAATTAAAACAAAAAACTTATAAATATATCTCTAAATATTACTTCCATGCTCTTACATAAACATTTAACAAGTTGATCGCTCTCTTAACTTCTTAGTTGGCGCACATCAAAGTCGTGCACAATTGGCAAATAACTTTGTCGAGAAAGAATAAATAAATAAAATTATTTGTCCTTTTAATCATTGCAAATAAGAACGACATATTTAATTATAAATTATTAAGCATTAATCTTTTCGATACAATTGTTAATTATTACTTAAAATAAAAGATTATGATTGTTTATTCAGTTGTTATGTTATATGGCACGTGTCAATCGGTTCACTGATTTTCGGCATATCAAAGAAAATGGGCACGTGCTTAAACAATGCTTAATAACTCGTTTATTTGTGATTATTTTTCTATAAAATTTTAATATATGCATTAAATATCAATCTCTAACTTAATGTGGAAAATAATACATGTAACAGCACCCCATCTAGTCCTTAGTGGCATAGTATACGTCCTTAGTGCACTAAGGACTCCTTAGCAGTGTTTAGACGTACCGCCCATAATTGTAATGAAAACAAAATGTTCAAGTGGCTCGGTACTTAAATGGCTTGATGGTACCAAGAAATATATCCTTTGCATGATTTAAATAAATGTTCATTTACCAAGGCCAGAGACATATAATATTGTATTATATGTCTCTGCCAAACTTATGAACAATTTCCTAAACTCAAAAATTAATATATGTAATCTGATATACTACTATAACACAATTGCGACTTTTTGTCCTATCAAATTTGTGACTTTATGTCCTGTGACTTTCTGTCCGTTTACCAATGAGGATATGTAACTTTTGATGGAAACATATTGGCTATCAAATTAATTGTGTTTTTACTAAGTATTAAATCAATTTAAAAATACTGCTTGTCCACTAAATACTGTAGCCCATATTAAGGAATATTCTATGAAATAACAAAAAGAGTTCTGTTCCTGGATGTATTTTTGTAGTGATATAAGTTGAGAAAAACAATGTAGTCAAAATTTAAATCATTCCTCCCCTGACCCCTCTTAAATCATGAATGGTCATGCTTTACGAATTTCTTTGACATGGTACATTCTGTATAGCTATATAGGTAGTGATATACCTTGACATTTCCGGGTGTTACAGATCAACATGTATAATACCTGTAAATGGTAGAGTGTCGTTTCATGAGGTCTAACGTATACAGGTTCATATTTTACAATGGCGTTCAATAGAAAATAAAAGGATATGGAGTAAATGTACATGGGACAAAATCGCACACAATACATATTAAACATAGAAAATTATCAATGAACAGGGCTTTTATTCCTGTTCTTCATCTTGACAGTTGATGTAAGGTCTTCAACAATGAACGAACCATTCATACCCTACAACAAGGTCAAGACGGCCCCTAGCGTCGACTTATACCTTTCTCTGATATAATAAGATTTTATAACGCCGGGATGATTCACGTTTCTGAATGGTCTGTATATCAATTACATATTTTATTTCAGACCAAATGAGAATAAGTTTATATTCAAAGAAACATACTGAGTATCAAATTAATTTTGGTGTTTTTTTTTTATTAAACTTGGTATTAAATCACAGAAATTTTAAAATACTATTGCTTGTCTGTCAGTCGAACTATGTATTTTTTCGGTTTCATTCTACATAGGCAAAGTTGACTTTAGATGTTTTACCAAATGTTGTCTGTTCGTACAGTTAACTTTCTGAATTCGTTTTTGTGCAGAAATAAATTCCTTAGAATAGTTTAAGTATGTAAATATATTCAAAGGGTATCTAGTGTTCTTGTGGTAGTTGACATTATCAAATGTTCGATCCATCGTTTGCTGTTCGTCGTCTGTTTATATGGCAGTCAGGCCTCTGTCACCAAATTTTAGCCCCACTTGGATTAAGACCAATCATTTGAGTGGGGGGTGGGGGTCTAGGGACAAACATTTTTCTTTACTTAAATACACACTAAACAATTTTCGATGTTTTATCATTATTAAACAAACTTTATTTGTATGTGTTTCTACTGAGATTTTATAAAAAAACAAATGTGATTCACGATTGGTGTGTTTTCGGTCTATGTTATGTTATACAATTATAGCCTTTGTATGAGGTCGATACAATGATATACATATTCACCTGAAAGAAGTATATGAGCTGAGGACGAATACCGAGGTCGATATACTTCTTTGGGTCGATGTCTCCTGTATTGACCTCATGCATAGGCTATAATTGTTATATTATTAATTTACTACCATATTAGTATCTAAATCGTCATTGCAAGTATATTCTCTTTTTCGATTATTTAGTTTTGTTTAAGTTTTATAGATATAATATGTTTCCTTGACAACAACAAAATACTAAATTAGTTTTTTTTCATTTATTTTTATGTATTTTGTGTCCATCTTATGTATTTGAAGATTTTTTTTTCTAAAAAAATCGATCATAGATATACACTTTTTAAAAACTTTTTAACGATATCATGAATTCGTTAGATGACGCAGGAACATATATATATAGATATTGATTGGCCTTTGACGGATTTAGTTCTTATGTAAATCAAGGAGATGTGTTTTTTTTTTTTTTTTTGTTATTGGTGTTGTTTTGTACACTTTTCAGGCTTTATATATATATATATATATATATATACTATGCAATGGCCTCTACAAAAATTTGACTTGAAAACATCATGTCACCAGATTCGTTTCCATGGTAACGGTGACCAAAGTTGGTACATCACATGTATGAATAAATACATACCTGGAGTAAAAATTCTGGATTTTTTTCAAGCCTTTGAAAGTATTTTGAAAGGTTTGTTCTTATTTATTACACAAATAATGTTAAAAATATAAATAAAACACAAATAATGGCAGTTTTATACATATTTATTAAATCCGGCCCCAACTTCTGCACACGAAAAACACAGATTTTGTTAAAAATTTCTATTTTTCTAAAAGTTCCGAAAAATTGGTCCATTGATTTTTTTTCTAAATTTGAAATAAGATGGTCAAAACAATGAGCTTTAAAAAAATAAAAATAAAAATATGAGTCACCAGACTTTTTTTTACCTAAAACATTTTTGTTACCCCTGCCAACGCAGTAATCAACAGCAATTCTTTGTATATCTTTCAAAATCTGTGTGTAAAAAGTGTGGCACATGTTGTCATATCTTTTGTTTAACCTACACACATCAATATAGTTTTCACATTCATTGGTGGTGATTAAGTTGAATAACATATAGTTTGATTTTTTTTAATTTGCAAATAATACACACCACTTTGCAGCAAACGAACAATATTCAATCTTATTCATAATATGACTTGCATTTTCAGGTAGATAGCATGTTTTGCGATGCATACTTACAGTGTGCGTAATACTAGACAAAATTGCTGCACGGGATTCTTTTATCTTCATAGATGCATTCGAAACTTTAATGAATTATTGTTTTTATCAAAATAACTGCTATAACTGATAAAAATCTATTGGATAAAACTACCGTTTATTCATATGAGACAAAATATATGTTATTGGAGTCAAATTTCTCCCATGGATTCATAAAGGACAAAAATATCCTCAGTAACGGAACAAAAAATAACCCCATGGTAAAACAATTCAGTCATTTTTTCATAATCCTAGAGGGTTAACAAAGTTCTAATGTTATTTTTTTTCGGAATTAATCTTTTAGACATTATACATTTAAAACGATGTGCCGCGGATTTGCAATCATGAACACGATGAAAAGTTATACCGAGAAAGTGTTAAATGTTTATTTTTAATAAAGTGAAGAATTATTATGATAATACCATAAATTCAACTATTTTATCAGAAAATCAATAATTGTAAAATAACTTAAAACCTGTAAACGCAATTTTCAAGTAAAAAAAATCATATATAAAAACTTTCTTAAACGGAACAGTGGCGGATCCAGAAATTTTCATAAGTGTGGGCCAATTGACTGCCTAAGAGGGGGCCCGCTCCGGCCATGCTTCAGTGATTCCCTATATAACCAACCAAATTTTTCCCTGAAAAGGGGCCCAGGGCCCCTGCCCCTATAATTCCGCCTCTGCGGAATACTTGATATATTTGCCTGATCCTTTACTTGTTTATTTACAAAATGTCTTCAAATGCATCTTGAGGTTCTGAAAAAAGAAATCACCAATTCACCAACATTCCAACTGACTCCATTTTCAGAAAACGACATCTGTAACAAACATAAACTTTTAGCTACCTCTTTACAAGCAGAACCAAATACAATGAAAGTCCCAACTATGTACTGGCTTCCGAAGCTACATAAAACACCTTACAAATATAGATTTATTTCGTCTTCAAACCATTGTTCCACTACTAAATTGTCTATCTTTCTTACCAGTTCACTTGGTACAATCAAAAACCTGATAATAAATTGTTCAAATAAGGCCTTTGAAAATAGTGGAATTAATTGCTTTTGGAGTGTCAAAAACTCGTTGGAAGTACTTGATAAATTGCATGCTTATATTGGTGATTTTGAATCTGTTCAAAGTTTTGATTTTTCTACCCTGTATACCACATTGCCTCACATTCTCATTAAGAAAAAATTCACACACCTAATTAAATGGGCATTTAAAAAGTCAGAATGTGAATACATATGTTCTAACTCTTTTAGGTCATTTTTTAGTAGCAATAAACAAAAGAACTATGTCAATTGGACATGCTTTAATACTATATCTGCCCTTGAATTTTTACTAGATAATATTTTTGTTCGCTTTGGAGATTCCGTATATCGTCAGATTATCGGAATTCAATGGTACTAACTGTGCACCACTTATTGCGGACCTGTTTTGTATTGCTATGAGTTACAATTTATGACTAAAATCAGCAAAGACCCATCGAAACAACGTCTGATACAAAATTTAATAATACTTTTAGATATTTGGATGATATATTGGCTCTCAATAATGACGACTTCAGTATGTATACTAAAGAAATTTATCCTGTTGAACTTACTTTAAATAAAGCTAATACGAACAATGACCACTGCCCTTTCCTCGATCTTGATATCTATATCATTAACGGAAAGCTTAATACAAAATTTATGATAAAGAGATGATTTTCATTTCCTATCGTTAATTATCCATTTTAGATGGTGACGTTCCTTGTCACCATCTTACGGTGTTATATATCTCAACTTGTACGATTCGCTCGTGTATGTAACAACGTTTCAGATTTTAATGAAAGAAATTTTGTATTACTGAAAAATTATTACACCAGGGTTTTCGATATCACAAACTAGTCAAAACATTTACTAAATTTTATCATCGGTACAAGGACATCATTCGTAAATATAGCTCAACATGCAGACTTCTTATACGTTCAGGTATTTCACATCCAATCTTTTATGGTAATATTCTTTATAAAGCACAAAATGTCAGTATTCACCTCAGAAGCTAACAAAACCTTTAAATAGACTTATTAAGAAGGGATATAGTTACGATACTGTTGTCAGGTCATTAAAGATTGCATATTTTGGCTTTAATATGGATTCACTTATAGGGTCTTTGCATCGGAACTAAACACATTTATTTAAAACCAGTTGTTGGCATGACACGGGTTATGCTCTTCTCATATATTTTATGATGGTATGATACTAAACCCTAACGGGAGGGATTGTGCCTGATATTCATATGATGAAGACATAATCTTTCAATCAGTTTAATTGAGGTCTGGAGCTGGCATGTCTGTTAACTGCTAGTAGTCTGTTGTTATTTATGTATTATTGTCATTTTGTTTATTTTCTTTTGTTACATCTTCTGACATCGGACTCGGACTTCTCTTTAACTGACTTTTAATGTGCGTAGTGTTATGCGTTTACTTTTCTACATTGGCTAGAGGTATAGGGGAGGTTGAGATCTCATAAACATGTTTAACCCCGCCGCATTTTGCGCCTGTCCCAAGTCAGGAGCCTCTGGCCTTTGTTAGTCTTGTATTATTTTACTTTTAGTTTCTTGTGTATAATTTGGAGTTTAGTATGACGTCCATTATCACTGAACTAGTATATATATATTTGTTTAGGGGCCAGCTTAAGGACGCTTCCGGGTGCGGGAATTTCTCGCTGCATTGAAGACCTATTGGTGACCTTCTGTTGTTGTCTGTTCTGTGGTCGGGTTGTTGTCTCTTTGACACATTCCCCATTTCCATTCTCAATTTTATCTGATGTTTATTTTTATTTTATATGCCATCAAACGTCTTAGCCTAGTTTAAATGAAAATAAAGATCAGAGAATTCAAAATTGTCGAAGAGAAAACACATAACCGTATTAAATTCGCCTCAGTTTGTTTATTCAAGTTTGATATCCAATTTCTTAATCCGCAATCCACATTTACCCGACAACCTTGTATATTGTATATTCTTGATGGAATACCCTCGTGTTCATGTGACCATCAGGGAATGAGACAAATATGTTATGGTATAAACTCTGTCAAAACCAAAATGATTGAATATATCTAATTTTTAATTCATTCATGCAGTAAAACATTTCTTGGATGAGTGAAATTCTGAAATGGTTATTTTTAAAGCTTTTATCTTTATTGCGTTTAGTCTACAATTGAAAAAAAAACGGAAAACGGACTTGTGATAGACAAATAGACAACTATAAAAACATATCAATTGTTATTTTCTTTAGTTATGAAATGTAGAAGATACCCGATTTAGATATCCTCATTACACATAATCTGTGTTGAATTGCGTTGAGTGCATGGGAGTTTGTATTTTTTCTCCTATATTCGTAAATATTTTCTACGCCTAAAGTAAATATAATAACATGGTGTGGGGGTCAAAAATGTAACTGCAGTTCATGCCGTTTTCATCCAGTGCTGTCTCAAAGCTGAAATTTCTTTCTTTCTTTTTTTTTTTTATTATGGCCCTTTGCTCTGCTTTTTATGCATTTATTATATATAAATGCTATTAATCTCAGGGCCCGTATGCATAAAGCTACTTAAGTTAAGATTTGTTCCGAACGGACGGATTTTCTACATATTCTACGATAAATTAGTATTACGATTAGATATCTTAACTTAAGTGGTTTTATACATAAGGGCCCTGTGCTTTAAAATTTGTTTATTTATTGTTTTTATGCTTTTTTAGGTTGTTAGTATTTTATGATATTCAAGTGATTTGCTGGTTCCCCCATTCAATGCACACAGAGGTGCTTGCCGCATGAGCTTTGACTCTGGAGGCTCAGAAATCAAAATAAATTTGCGTTCATTATATTTGCATACTTTTTCATTTTCATTTATTAGTATTTGCAAGGATTTGTATAGTGATATTGATATTTGCATGATGCTGCATGATTTTATATGTGATAGTCGATTAAAGAGCTCACCAGAGCTCATGTTTTGTCTGTTATTATGTATATATATGCCGACTGTAAATAAAATTTACTTACTTACTTAAGCTTACTTACTTACATTAGCTTGCTTACTTACTACTATAATATATTGAATCCAGTATATACAGTTAACCCCATCATTGAACAGCAGTGCTGTCTTTCTGGTTTTCTTATTTTAGCACACATTTTTATATAAAATTGGTCTTTTACAAAATTTTAACATACAATAAACAGAAAAAATGCTTTATATGTAGGTGTTTCTACTGAGATTTTAAAAGAAAACAAAATGTGATTCACGTTTCGTGTGTTTTCGCCAGCACCTGACCGTCAAAAATGCATCCTTTTGTGCCACAACTCATTTGCGCCATTATATTTCAGAATACATACTATCATTGGCGCAAAAAAAAAGTATACGATCGCACAAATGTAAAAAAAAGAAAGAAAATTACTTCCCAGCTACATGCCAGGGCCTTTTATGGCTTGCTACATACGGAATGGTTTTTGCTTGCTGTATGGTGACCATTATAATTGCTAACTTCTACCTGGAACTATTACACTTACATTATTGTAATAGTCCCAGCTTCTATATAGATTAATTGGTCTCTGCATGGTGAAAAGTTGTTTCATTGACAATCATACCACATCTTCTTATTTGTATGTATATATTTTTTTCAATTTTCAGAGCCATTCAGATCTTTTCATTTTATAAAACGACAGTCTCTTTCTTTGATATAATCCAATTTTACAGAAGATCCATTGAAAATATAAGAGTTTTACAAGTTTCAATAAATCTACCTGTATATTTTTAGAAACATTTAGGCCTTTTCCCAGTTCACTTCCGAGCCTGGAATAAATTACCGGAATCGACAGTGAAAGCTCCAACTATATGGAAGCTTTCAAGACACTGGTTACATAGATGATGGAATGTTTTTATCCTGCACCGACTGTACAGCATGCACAATATTTTTTTATCTTTGATCTTTTATTGTAAATAGACATTACCAGCACCTACGTAACGCACAAGTATTGAGTTCTCATTAGTGAGTTTTTAACTACTATAACAACGAAGAAGAAGAAGAGTGTTGGCTTAAAAGACTCTTTTTTCCAAATAGATATTAAATATGCTATCTGAAGAATGGTAGATACAATTCGGGAACATTCAGGCTTTTTTTGATATACCTTCTAATATTCAGGTCGAAATTTTATCATCTATAAAAATATTTTTTTCCGTTTTCAGTCCTAACTAAAGGCTGAAATTAGTGATTACTTATGAAGATAAATAAATTAAAAAAAATATACAGAATTTCTTGTCTTGATGTCTTTTAATGTGATCGTTTAGATCCAAGATTTTTTTTTTTTTATTATTATTACAAACATATAATTCTTTAAAACTTGGTTGATTTTAATTAAATGACTAGCCTCGACTTTAAAATAAGAAGGAAATCCATTGAATAAATAATTCTCAAGTTTAAATGAATCCAACCGTAAGATTGATGTCCATTAAAATCTTTTCATCTCCCCATTCAGGCCTGAGTTGTGGCACCAGAAGAAATATTTTTCCGTCTAGATCAATGGAATTTAATGAATTTTATTTTGTATACTAGTTTTAATTTGAAGTTTATCTATTGAAAAGTGAAAAAAACATAAAACTACCAACTGTGTAATTTCTGGTCCGTCCAAGTTTACGTAAATTTTAAGCATGTGATGATTAAGCATTATTTGTTCAATGAAAATTCGAAAATCTTATTTCATGTAGGAGAAATTTTTCAAATCTTATTTGAGACAATTATTTTAAAATATGAGAGAAAAAAATCAAAATTGAAGAAAAATGTTTCAAAACATGAGTAAAATATTTCTAATCTTATCTACATGCATGAAAAACATTTCAAATTTTATTCAGAAAATACAAATGTTATTGAATAAAACTTAAATTTGAAGTAGGGAAAAAGAAATTGCAATTTAAAAATTGCCCTGTATATTTATTTTCAGGTCCCTTCTGGTCTTTAGTGTTACCATTATTAGTATCCGAATTAACTACAGGTTTTAAAGCTTCTAAATACACACAAATGTGCATAGGATTGTTTTTTTAAATAAATATGGTTAAAATATCATTTCAGAACATGAATATTGCACTGAAACGTTTTATTGGAGTATATTGGGGTATATTGGGGTAAAAGTCATTTTGTGATCGTAAGCGACTGACAAGAACGGAACAAGTTTCAAGAAAAAGTGATTTAAAATTAAATATATTTATAAAATAAAGTATTGTTGTTGTTAAAATAACATGGAAATGCCTAAAATGATATTATTATTCAACAATAGTATGTTGAAACTGTTTTTGAGGTATATTGGGGTATGTTGGGGTATATTGGGGTAAAAGTCGCACCCGAATAGAGTTTCTCATTCCTAGGAAGATTTAAGGATTTTTGTGCACAATGTAATTTAAAGTATTAACTCCGTGTTTCAAAGTAAAAAAAACAAGATCATTTTCTTCATATTTAAAAAAAAAAATGGATTTGTTTTGTGCTCAATAGAATTTACTACGACCAATAAATTGTATTTACAATGAGGTTTATATTTAGGTGTGTGCCAAATAGGGAAACAATAAACTGGTAAGTTGGTGACCATTTAGACTTCGTTTAGATGAAACACGTCTTCAAAATTAATAGTTTAAAATTTTGGGAGTTAAAATTGAAAAGTGAAACTTTTCTTTTACTGTTAACTTTGCACTAAAATGTGTATTCAAACCTATTCTATTACTTTCCTCTGAGCAAAGTCTGAAGGAAATATATATTGAATAACCCTATCAAATATGGTTTGTTTTAAACCGAATTAAACGTACATCAAACGGAACTGAAACTGTAGAAGATCATAGTGGGTTTAACGACAACGAGACAGCAATCAAACAACAAAAACACATAAGGACAGCTAGTGGGCAACATATATAGTGTTCACCTATAGAAAGGTGTATACACAACATCCCTAATTTCTTTATCATTGTGAATAAATTTATCCCGGAAAATAGAATACATGTACTACATGTCTTTGATTTAACAGAACAAATAATAAAAGATCTGGCATTAAAACGTGATTCTCCATATAATTTGAAAATTGAAGAAAAGCCAGAATATGAAAGTTATACAATTTAAAGAATACCAATCTTAAAGTTTTACTACTTAGAGGTATATTTTCCCCTTCTTTTAACCTACAAGTAAACTTCCTGAGAGCCGATGATTAAATATCCGCCTAATTTTTCCGAAATGTTCATATATAATATTAATATGGCGTCAATTGTTTAAACAGTTATTTGCCAATCAAATCGGTATGCACGTTAAATAAATATTAAAATGTCATATAAATAATGCTTAAAAATGATGCAATTATATTATCAATCTAAAATATTAATCATGAATATATATATATATATATATATATATTAAATGACTGAAACAATTTAAAATTCTAAAGGATATTGTTACAATATTGCCGAAAACTGAGACCACTATAACTGTTATGCATGTAGTAGTCTCAGCCGAAAACAATACGTAATTGAAAAATATAAGCAAGTATGGCAAACCAATCAAAATTTGTTGTTTGGGATTATTCATGGTTGACTAGTTCTATATTAACCAGTGTAGTTCCAAATTAACCAGTGACACGTGTCCTAATTATTAAGAAAAGGGACAGAAAAGTATTAAACAGAAATAACCGGTTTTCAAAACTATATTTTCAAAATTCACTGCATGATTTAAACAGCTTAAAAGTGTTTCATTTATTTTATCTTTGTGCGTATATGAAAATTGATAGCAAGTTGAACTTCAATTTCATGACTTACGAGTATTAGATTTCTTTTGAAATTGATCGATGAGCGGCTTTTCACAAATACCGAACAAAAGAATATGGCGTAAACGTCAATTAATAGACAAGCAACCCAACGAGAAAAATAAAATTTAAGAGGCATCTATAACTAGTTTTGAGTTAGAGAAATCATTCAATGCCATATGATTCTATTTAGGTTTGTGCGTTTTCGATTTACGAATAAGTCAATAAGATAAAAGGTAATTGAAGCCAAAAAAAAAAAAAGAATACAAAAAGATACTTGAAATAAAGTAATAACATAAGTTTACAAATACGTATCTAGGTGCATTTAATAAAGCAGCATTTGAACTTATTATTACCATTTTTTTAATTGTAATTTTATGTTTATGTATATTTAATGTTACCGGATATGGAGTTCTTCTAAAGATAAAATTCACTTGAATGGGTATTGCTGGTGTATATACATGTATCACACGTGCTATCTACATGTACAATATACAGAAATGACACGACTGGGTATTGTAAAGTTACTAAGGAAGATTAATGTCAAATGCATATCCCCGGGCGAAGAATTTACTGGTCTGGGTTTGTCAGAACTGGATATCACCCTTCAAAACACCGTGTGTACACAAACAAAACAGTATTGACCTTTTACGCAGTCTAGCCTGAGAATAAAAGGTTTTGCAACTTGTGTAGGATTTTAATTTTAGAATGTAATGAACAAGTAAAAAGATCGTTAGAAACCTTAAGTGAATCGGAAAATGAGCTATGCACGATGAAAGGAAAAAGTTTGGTGCGTCGATAAGAAATTTCATAGAGGCATGTGATATTTGTAAAATTTCAAGTCTTTCAATAACAACCATTTGTAGAACTGATTATTTCGATCCTTCAAATATGTGTAAAATAATTAAAATTTATATTATCTAAACTCTTTCATATATACAATTGTAGTATGTTTATAAATACTGTAGATTTGTATTTGATCATTGATAGCATGCATAACGTCCAGTGACAAATATTTCATTTATTCGTACAAAGAATTAGAATACAATTGATTGGTTATTTAAGGTAAATGATTTGCGTTAGAATAGGTGAAACTTGGCCAGAAGCTTACCTCTAAAATAAAGAAATATAAAAAGGTAGAGTTATTTTTAAATCTGTATTTTACTCATACATAGACTTAAGCACTTTTACAGTCAAAATAACAGTTTTAACACCGACAGCAGGAATCACAAGCGACGCTGGTTCCATAGATGCCTTCAACGAATTTTATATATCCCTGGCAATTTTCGGTTTATATCAGACTCTGACATTGAGGGAACAAATACCATGGATGTCTTGTCTTTTTTTAATACATTTAGATATAAACGTGTATCTCATATAAAGCCTCATTTATAGAACATTATATATAATTTATTGTGTAAAGGAAACATTTGGATCAGAGAAATATTTGGTGGAGGAGAGAGAGAGAGAGAGAGACTTATATCGCGGTATTTGGTCTCATGTTATTCAAGTCAAAATGTGATGGGAGGAAACGTTTCCCTTCAGTTTATATATATTCCATAATGATATTAGTTGGAGATTTAATCCAATCTAAACTAGTAATGTTTTTTTTATCCCGCATCTTTTTATTTTAAATTATTTTAACTCAAAATAATAATTGAAATAACTTTCTGAAATAAAACCCTAACATATATCAGACGCTTAACAAAACGATATACCATACGATTGATGAAACGCTAAACGATATCACATACCATACGATAAACGAAACGCTAAACGCTAAACCATACCATGTACCATACGACAAATAAAACGCTTAACGATACCATGAACCATACGATATACAAAACCCTAAACGATGACATTTACCATACGATGAACGAACGATGAACGAACGCTGACCGAACGTTGTACGGACGCTATACGAATGATGTATGAACGATGACCGAACTCTATACGAACGATTCCCGAACGCTGTACGTACGATTCCCGAATGAAAAAGTGTTAACTTTTACGTTACAGGGACTGTAGTACTTTTCCATGAAAAGTGTGCAAAAGTTTACTTCCGGTTTCCTGAAGGTCACTTCCGGTTGACATTTTTAAGGTCATATCTCACACAACATTTTGCAAAAGACCCTATGGTGTTATTATGAACCAAGTTGAAGAAATAATCAATTAACCTTAAATCAAACCATTTTAGGGGCAATAACTCCTATAAGATGTCATTGGATTGTTTCAGACCAAATGTATCATATCTTCATCACAATAAAGCAAACATTTTGCACTAGTTCTTTTATATATATCTTTAAAAGTGTCAGAGAAAATGCAAAAACAATGATAAGTCTTAATTAAGAACATGACCTTGACCTTTTACCTCGACCTCATTTTCTAAGTTAGGACCCAGGGGCCTGAAATAAAATGACTCTAAGTTTATACGGCTAACGGTTTATGAGTAACAAAAACATAACGACGAATTTATTTGGTAAAGGTAGATAACTCATATAAGAACTCACCAGATCGCTTCGATCCAAATCAGCCAAAAATTCCTGAAGATGTAATGAACAAATAAGAAAAAGAATTTTGTCGATATCTTTTTTGGTTATGGAGGAGATGCAAACACATGATAAACAGTGTACGGGGAGCTAACTCTTACACAAAAAATTGTTCGGCTTAACAAGGTCAAATTTCAAAGAGTATAAACTGTAAGATACAATATAAAAAATTTATCTAAGCGACATATTGCGAAAAAGAAAAATTTGACGCAAGATCAAACTTTGGCGGAAGAAAAAAAAATAATAATAATAATTAAAAACGAATTGTTCAAAGAACAATTGAAGGTCTTTCCACCTCAACTTTCTTAATAATTGATAAATTACTTCCGGTTTACTCGAACCTACTTTTGGCATCCAATCATAGGTTTCTTCTTAATAATTCAATAAATATGTAGTTTCTATATACTTTTGCCTGAAATATGGGAGATAATTGCCAACTTCTGGTTAAGAAAATGTCACTTCCGTCTCAAATGATAGCTGTATTTACACAAAAATATATGGTTTTTATATACTTGTGCCTGTAAAAAGGGAGATAATTTGCTACTTCCAGTTTATAGAATGTCACTTCCGGTCTTTAATAATAGGTTTATGCATGCCCATTTAAAAAATATTATTTTCTAGGTATTTTTCCATGAAAAAAGTACAAAAATGACTACTCAAGGTCACTTCCGGTTGACATTTTTCAAGTTCATATTTCACCCAACATTTGGAAAAGACCCTATGGCTTTATAATGAACCAAGTTGAAGTAAAAATCAATTAACCTTATAATTTAACATTTCAGGGGCAATAACTCGTGTAAGATGTCATTAGATTGTTTCAGACCAAATATCAGAAAGAAAAAAAAGAATAATAATAATCAGATCAAATACAATAGATCTTTCCTCAGAAAAGTGGAAAGACCTAATAATAATCAGAACAAATACTATAGGTCTTTCCACAGAAAAGTGGAAAGACCTAATAATAATAATCAGAACAAAATCAAAATGTCTTTCCACAGAAAAGTGGAAAGACCTAATTAAAAACTAATTGTTCTCTTAGCAATTATTTAGAGAACAAATGAAGATCTTTACACATCAATTTTCTAAGTAATTGATAAGAAGCTTCAAAGTTACTATTGGCGTCCAATGATAGGTTTCTTCTTACAGATTAGAAAAATATATGGTTTCTCTATACTTTTGTTTGAAATATTGGAGATAATTTCCAATTTCTGGCTTAGAAAATATCACTTCCGGTCTAATCTAATAGCTGTATTTATAGTGATTCCAAAATATATGTTTTTATACACTTTTACCTTAAATGAAGGAGAAAATCAGTCACTTCCGGTTTATCGAAGGTTACATCCAGTGCCAAAAGATAGCTTACTTTACACTGATTCCGAAAATATATGGTTTCTATATACTTTTCTTTCAAATCAGGGAGATAGAAAGCTATTTCGTGTTTACAAAAGGGACTTCCGGTGTCATATAAACGTAGCTGTATGCTGATTCTAAAAATATATAGTTTCCAATGTATTTTTCCCTTGCATTAGTGCAAAAATTGCTACTTCCGGTTTGATAAATGTCACTTCTGGTTGATATTTTACATGGTCATGTGGCACCCAATACTCTGCAAAAGACACTATGGCTTTATTATGTACCAGAATAAAGTAATAATCAATTTACCTTAAATATTAACAATTCAGGGCCAATAACTCCTCTAAGATATCATCAGGTAGCTTCGGACTTAATGTACTATTTGTTCGTCTCAACAACCCAAACATTTAGCACTTGATCTTTCATATCTAGCTTTTATAGCATGAGATCAGATGCACACACAAGCAAAGTGCAACATTTGAAATATGACCTTGACCTATGACCTTGAAACAATTTTTCTTTATGGTGTACAAAAGACCTCAAATCAAGAGATCCTAGGTCTTTACAAGTTACGGTTCATGATTTACATTTATATATCACTTATGTCGAATACAAAAGGGGCAATAACTCTCATATGGAGTCTTAATGTAGCTTCCGTTAAAATTGACCGAAGCATCCTGAATTTTAACGAGCAATTTGGAAAAATATACTTGTCAATTTCTGTTATGGATGCGAAGGAGGTGCACACACAAGAAAAACAGTGTTCCGGAAAATAACTCTTTCAAAGAAATAAGTTAGGTTTAGCAGGGTCAAATTTAAAAGCGCATATATGTTCGATAACATATACCAAATATCTAAGCGACATGTTGCGAAACAAAAATTACATGCAAGAAACAAATTTGGCGGAAGAAAAAAAAATTAATAATCAGAACAAATACAATAGCTTTTTCCACAAAAAAGTGGAAGGATCTAATAATCAGAACAAAATCAATAGGTCTTTCCACAAAAAAGTGGAAAGACCTGATAATGCTCAGAACGAAATCAATAGGTCTTTTCATAGAAGAGTGGAAAGATCTAATCAGAACCAAATCAATAGGTCTTTCCACAGAAAAGTGGAAAGACCTAATAATAATCAGAACGAAATCAATAGGTCTTTCCATAGAAGAGTGAAACGACCTAATCAGAACAAAATCTATAGGTCTTACCACAGACCTAAATAACATGTTATAATTACACAATAATAAAAATCATAATGACAGCACAATGGACAAAGTATTAATGTGTGTGCCTGTAATATTCTTGAATCTATTACATATAAAAGAAAAATACAAGCATTTTAACAAGATTTGTATTCGTTTTATTTTTCAGCCGTAACTATTCTTATTCTAAAAATCTTAACTAGTGATCAAAATTTCATATATTACTAAAATGAACATAGATTCCATACAAAGAAATACACTTACTCAACCCTAGCTTATTTCAGTACTTTTTTTAATATAAGCGATAACTATCTTTAGGGAAAAGGTCATTACCAAAAGGAAAATCACATATCTTAAAGTAGTTCAACAATGCAGGGGTTAATTTCATTTGTTATTTTTGACGTTTCAATTATCTGTAACTTAAAATATTGGTGAGGATGCTCATTCAGAAAAAAAGTAAAATGTTTTGAATCCATATGCATTCATTTCATTTTAATGAGCATGCCTTCATTTTTACAAACAATCATAATTAGAATTTCAAATCTAGAATAAAAAATTGAATTACGAGTTCTTAATCTTCATATATTTAAGTTCAATTATCCCTCAATTTTTCCTCTTTGAAAGTATCATCTGATATCGTATTTTATTTTCGTTTTGTAACCATTGCCACCGGACTTTTTCAAAATTTTATTCAAGGACGTCTAATATTAGAAATACGTAATTTTCATTTCTTAATTGGTACATTTTTCTAAACCAGAACTATCTTTATTCAATGGGTTTTCCTTAGTTAATTAGTTGTAAATTAAACACAACAGATGCAGTCAATTAGATCAAGTAATGTAATTTCTTGCTGATTTTGTCAAAGGGAGGCGACAGATACCAAAGGAACATTCAAACCCATAAATCGAAAAAATAACTGCCACGTCATGGCAAATAAAAAAGGAAAAGATCAAAAGATAAACAACTGTACACAAAACACAACATGGAAAACTAAAGACTGAGCAACACAAATCCCATCAAAAATCCGTGGTGATCTCAGGTGCTCCATATGGTAAGCAGACTGTCAAACATTCCTAATAAAACACTGAAAAATACAAATTTAGCGAAAGTGTCAAAATATCCAGAATGAACATCATTACTTTTTTTCTAACATTTATTATATAAAAACAATCCGCTATATATTTCGTTAGTGTCTGGTTGTCCTGCTCATGCCTTTAATGAATGATCAATTTCTGTATACATTATTCTGTTTTCTATTCCTCGAATTCTGGTTTGCCTGGATGCTAGTGGTTCCATCAACACCTCCACATAATTCAATATAGCCTATCATTTAATCGTGTAATAGCTTTTCAATGTTTAAATACATGTATGCAATAAAACACACAAGAGTAATTTGTGTTTAATTAATCATTAGAGAAAATAAATTATATTTTATCTTTCAGTTATTCGCCTAATTTATAAAACACTGATTGGAATCATTAAAATGTGTATATTAAAGCGGACGCTTTATCACCTAAGATTAAGATATGTGCAAAATCATTATAAATTGTTTTCACGCCAAGGTTTTTTTTAATTGCTCACAAATTGCATAAAACAATGATAAAAAGTAAAATAACTAATGATTAATTATTGTTTCTCTTATGGGAAAATGAAATAACTGATATTCTCAGGATTTTATGTACATGATGTAACCAGCGTAGACAATGTCATTCAGACATCCAAGGATACACTGTATGCATCAATACTAGAAACACTTACCAACAAAATAAGTGATATAGGTCGCCAGCTAAACCAGACATATTCTGAAAATATGGAAATAATTGGTATCCAAACAGAAAAGAGTGGTGAAGCTAGAACTAGACTGAGTTCAAAAAGCAAAGATATAAATGAACATTTCACACATAAACTGAAAGTTTACACAGTCTCTCTGAAACCAAGAACAGACAACCAGCCATACCAAAAGAGAACAGAAAACCACAGTTATCAAAAGAAAACGTGGACGTCAAAACCAAAAGCTGACAAACATGTTCTAAGAGAACTACAAGATCTTGTGGCAAAACTGAACAATTGAATATTTACGCCACTATAGACATTTAAACAAATGGAACTTACTCTTGTGAAAAACGCCAGTGAGTTAAGGATTTAAAAACAATTCAATCACTTGGATACTAATAGCATATTCATCTTGTAAGTTTCATACTTTTTTATATTTTCATATATTGTCTTGGTAGACTAGAATAAAAATAAATATATATATATGTAATTTATATTTTTAGTTATATTTAAAAACAACTTCTGAATATATTTAAAACTGTTACTTTAATTTAGCATACAATCTAAGTCAGAATAAAAAACTAAACTGCTCAATATACAGAGTCAAATAAAGAAATTGTGATGTTTGGATTATTGATGATTTTACACGGCAAATCAATAAAATTGCAAATCTTGAATTGGTAATTTTATTGATTTTCCATTGGACATCAACGAATCAAACTACACAATTATCTTTACACAATCATTCTAACAGATGTATTATAGAAGAAACGCAACACACTTAGCTAATAAAACTATTGATAGAATTAAATTCATAATTGATAGAGGAAAACAAGATAGTCTAAAACCAATGATCCCTGACTAATCAGGACACCTAGAGATATCGTTACATGATACACTGTATGTCATTCAAACATTATCACGCCTTCTCATTTGTGAGGAATAGACTGACCAATCAGATAATCGCTATACAATTATCTAATTAAACTTATGTTATCTCTACAGATGTAAATTAATACCACCAATCATCTATGATACCACACAGTCTAACTGTGAAACATGTCTAAACACAGACGATTCAGCCGAAAAAGCAAAAAAGCAAAAAATGCTTATAAATTCATTAACAAAAAACAGCAATTAAAAATTGCCAACAAAATAGCAACCTAAAAACTGCCAAACAATTTGTTTTAAACCTCTCAAATAGAAAATTAACAAATATTTTTCCAAACAGAAACAAAATATAATTTCATAAACGTATGAAAGATGATGGATATATCTTATTTCAAGGTACTACAGAAGAAGTTATACTTCTTTTCGAAATAGCAAACACAAACCGCAACCTACTGCAATTTACTTATGAAATTGACAGACAAAGTTTGAAATTTCTAGATTTAGAAACGTATAAAGGACAGAGATTTCAAAAAGAAAATATCTTAGATATTAAATGTTTCACAAAACCAACTGAAAAATTCCAATATCTACACTAAAATTCTAACCACGCTAAAAGCTGTTTTAAATCCTTTATTAAAGGTGAAGGAATAAGAATTCTTAGAAATACCTCTGATCCTGACAACTTTAATGAAAGAATATACTTATTTACAGAAAAATTAATAGAAAGAGGTTACAAAACCGCTTTTGTAAATAAAATATTAAGAAATATTTCCCATACAGAAAGATTAAACAAATTAACAAACAAAGAAACAAGCATAAACAAAAACACAGATAACTATAATATATCTTTCATAACACAATACCACGCTAATGCGGAAAATTTACAAACCATTATAAGAAAACATTGGCAATTAATTCAAGACAACCCACAGTTCAAAAATCTCTTTGATAAAAAACCTACAATAGCTTTCAAAAGAAACAGGAACATTGGGGAAATCGTTAAGAAACACTTGAAATAAATCAATGTCGCCCAATAGAAATTAATTAGACAGTTACACTAAAACCAAAGGAAAGTGCGCTGACAATGAAAAATGCATATTGAAACGTATTTTAAACTAAATCTAATAACCCAAACCAGTGATCCATACGTTGATAAAACGAACAATAATAAATAAAAGGTACAATAATAAATAAAATGTGCAAAATAATAAAAAAATAAACATTTAGAGAATAAAAAACAAAACGGACGACCTCTGAAGAGAGTTACCTGGAATATAATTCCGAAAGAACTCGAAACATTCTACATGTAGTACGTAATCAATGTAAGGTCGGAAATGTGATCCATACTATAAACGGGTGGATATTGGATCAATATACCTATAATATAATCAGAACAAATACAATAGATCTTTCCTCAGAAAAGTGGAAAGACCTAATAATAATCAGAACAAATACAATAGGTCTTTCCACAGAAAATGGAAAGACCTAATAATAATAATCAGAACAAAATCAAAGGTCTTTCCACAGAGAAGTGGAAAGACCTTATTAAAACTAATTGTTCTCTAACCAATTATTCAGAGAACAAATGAAAGTCTTTCCACATCAATTTTCTAAGTAATTGATAAGAAGCTTCAAAGTTACTATTGGCGTCCAATGATAGGTTTCTTCTTACAGATTAGAAAAACATATGGTTTCTCTATACTTTTGTCTGAAATATAAGAGATAATTTCCAATTTCTGTCTTAGAAAATATCACTTCCGGTCTAATCTAATAGCTATATTTATACGTTGATAAAACGAACAATAATAAATAAAAGGTACAATAATAAATAAAATGTACAAAATAATAAAAAATAAACATTTAGAGAATAAAAACAAAACGGACGACCTCTGAAGAGAGTTACCTGGAATATAATTCCGAAAGAACTCGAAACATTCTACATGTAGTACGTAATCAATGTAAGGTCGGAAATGTGATCCATACTATAAACGGGTGGATATTGGATCAATATACCTATAATATAATCAGAACAAATACAATAGATCTTTCCTCAGAAAAGTGGAAAGACCTAATAATAATCAGAACAAATACAATAGGTCTTTCCACAGAAAAATGGAAAGACCTAATAATAATAATCAGAACAAAATCAAAAGGTCTTTCCACAGAAAAGTGGAAAGACCTTATTAAAAACTAATTGTTCTCTAACCAATTATTCAGAGAACAAATGAAAGTCTTTCCACATCAATTTTCTAAGTAATTGATAAGAAGCTTCAAAGTTACTATTGGCGTCCAATGATAGGTTTCTTCTTACAGATTAGAAAAACATATGGTTTCTCTATACTTTTGTCTGAAATATAAGAGATAATTTCCAATTTCTGTCTTAGAAAATATCACTTCCGGTCTAATCTAATAGCTATATTTATAGTGATTCCAAAATATATGTTTTTATACACTTTTATCTTAAATGAAGGAGAAAATCAGTCACTTCCGGTTTATCGAAGGTTACATCCAGTGCCAAAAGATAGCTTACTTTACACTAATTCCGAAAATATATGGTTTCTATATACAATTCTGTCAAATCAGGGAGATAATAAGCTATTTCCGGTTTACTAAAGGGACTTCCGGTGTCATTTAAAAGTAGCTATATGCTGATTCTAAAAATATATAGTTTCCATTGTATTTTTTCCTTGCATTAGTGCAAAAATTGCTACTTCCGGTTTGATAAATGTCACTTCTGGTTGATATTTTACATGGTCATGTGTCACCCAATCCTTTACAAAAGACACTATGGCTTTATTATGTACCAGAATGAAGTAATAATCAATTCACCTTAAATATTAACAATTCAGGGCCAATAACTCCTCTAAGATATCATCAGATAGCTTCGGACTTAATATACTATTTGTTCGTCTCAACAACCCAAACATTTAGCACTTGATCTTTCATGTCTAGCTTTTATAGCATGAGATCAGATGCACACACAAGCAAAGGACAACATTTAGAATATGACCTTGACCTATGACCTTGACCCAATTTTTCTTTATGGTGGACCAAAAACCTCAAATCAAGAGATCCTAGGTCTTTACAAGTTACGGTTCATGATTTACATTTATATATCACTTTGTCGAATACAAAAGGGGCAATAACTCTCATATGGAGTCTTTATATCGCTTCCGTTAAAATTGACCGAAGCATCCTGAAATTTTAACGAGCAATTTGGAAAAATATATTTGTCAATTTCTTTTATGGTTGCTGAGGAGATGCACACACAAAAAAAAACAGTGTTCCGGAAAATAACTCTTTCAAAGAAATTAGTTATGTTTAGCAGGGTCAAATTTAAAAGTGCATATATGTTCGATAACATATACCAAACATCTAAGCGACATGTTGCGAAACAAAAATTACACGCAAGAAACAAATTTGGCGGAAGAAAAAAAAATTAATAATCAGAACAAATACAATATGTTTTTCCACAGAAAAGTGGAAGGATCCAATAATCAGAACAAAATCAATAGGTCTTTCTACAAAAAAGTGGAAAGACCTAATAATAATCAGAACGAAATCAATAGGTCTTTTCATAGAAGAGTGGAAAGACCTAATCAGAACCAAATCAATAAGTCTTTCCACAGAAACGTGGAAAGACCTAATAATAATCAGAACGAAATCAATAGGTCTTTCCACATTAGAGTGAAAAGACCTAATCAGAACAAAATCTATAGGTCTTACCACAGACCTCAATAACATGTTATAATTACACAATAATAAAATCATAATCATAATCACAGCACTATGGACAAAGTATTAATGTGTGTGCCTGTAATATTCTTGAATCTATTACAAATAAAAGAAAAATACAAGCGTTTTAACAAATTTGTATTCGGTTTATTTTTCAGCCGTAACTATTCTTATTCTAAAAATCTTAACTAGTGAACAAAATTTCATATGTTACTAAAATGAACATAGATTCCATACAAAGAAATACACTTACTCAACCCTAGCTTATTTCAGTACTTTTTTAATATAAGCGATAATTATCTTTAGGGAAAAGGTCATTACCAAAATGAAAATCACGTATCTTAGAGTAGTTCAACAATGCAGGGGTTAATTTCATTTGTTATTTTTGACGTTTTAATTATCTGTAACTTAAAATGTTGATGAGGGTACTCATTCAGAAAAAAAGTAAAATGTTTTGAATCCATATGCATTCATTTCATTTTAATGAGCATGCCTTCATTTTTAAAAACCATCATAATTAGAATTTCAAATCTGGAACAAATATTGAATTAAGAGTTCTTAATCTTCATATATTTAAGTTCAATTATCCCTCAATTTTTCCTCTTTGAAAGTATCATCTGATATCGTATTTTATTTTCGTTTTGTAACCATTGCCACCGGACTTTTTCAAAATTTTATTCAAGGACGTCTAATATTAGAAATGCGTAATTTTCATTTCTTAATTGGTACATTTTTCTAAACCAGAACTATCTTTAATCAATGGGTTTTCCTTAGTAAACTAGTTGTAAATTAAACACAACAGATGCAGTCAAATAGATCAAGTAATGTAATTTCTTGCTGATTTTGTCAAAGAGAGGCGACAGATACCAAAGGAACATTCAAACCTATAAATCGAAAAAAATAACTGCCACGTCATGGCAAATAAAAAAAGGAAAAGATCAAAAGATAAACAACTGTACACAAAACACAACATGGAAAACTAAAGACTGAGCAACACAAATCCCACCAAAAATCCGTGGTGATCTCAGGTGCTCCATATGGTAAGCAGACTGTCAAAAATTCCTAATAAAACACTGAATAATACAAATTTAGCGAAAGTGTCAAAATATCAAGAATGAACATCATTACTTTTTTCTAACATTTATTATATAAAAACAATCCGCTATATATTTCGTTAGTGTCTGGTTGTCCTGCTCATGCCTTTAATGAATGATCAATTTCTGTATACATTATTCTGTTTTCTATTCCTCGAATTCTGGTTTGCCTGGATGCTAGTGGTTCCATCAACACCTCCACATAATTCAATCCAGCCTATCATTTAATCGTGTAATAGCTTTTCAATGTTTAAATACATGTATGCAATAAAACACACAAGAGTAATTTGTGTTTAATTAATCATTAGAGAAAATAAATTACATTTTATCTTTCAGTTATTCGCCTAATTTATAAAACACTGATAGGAATCATTACAATATGTATATTAAAGCGGACGCTTTATCACCTAAGATTAAGATATTTGTGGTGCAAAATCATTATAAATTGTTTTCACACCAAGGTTTTTTTTTAATTGCTCACAAATTGCATAAAACAATGATAAAAAGTAAAATAACTAATGATAAATTATTGTTTCTCTTATGGGAAAATCAAATAACTGACATTCTCAGGATTTTATGTACATGATGTAACCAACGAAGATTTATTCATACTGTATTCGTTAACCTACATCGACAAGGACTTTAAGATTATTATACACACAAAAAATGAAAAAAAAAAAAAAACACCTTAAAACTTTCATGCGTCTGAAGCGCTTTTCTGGATTTACCTTCACCAGGAACGCTCAAATACGAATATATTTGAAAGCCAATGACATATAAGAACAGAAACGGTGGAATAGCGATATGACCAAAAAGAACATAAAAACATTGCCCGATCCATTTAAGATCAACTTTCCATGAGGGAGTTTTCATAATAGTTCATAGATTTATCAACAGCTAATTCAAGTAAGGTATGTTATTAATCATGTCAGTACGAAAGTACTGAAAACTGAATAATGAGCTAATAATACCTGGACTGAATGTCAGTTTACCGTTAAATGTTTCACCATATATAAATTTATGTTGTTCTCCATTTCCCATATTTTTCATGTGTTTACGAAGATTTATTTTTTTTTGTTTCTTGTTTATTCTAAATAAAATATAGGATTGTATCAACTTCGTGACGGATGTCTGATTTTGCTCAGTTGATGCGTTAGTACCTATTCAAATATATCAATTCTATACAACATTGGTTACATATCTTTCATTCTAGCTTTGGACCTTGAACTTCATTACTAGCTTCAATATTATTTTAAAATCACATGGAAACTTTGCATACATGTGGCTATAGTGCAGTAAATCTTGAAATTGAAATTGTCAGATCACAGAATGGTTCATGCATTCTTAATTGAATATGTTCTCAAATGTCAGATGGTGGTGTTATTTAAGAAGGGTCAGATCATGTCGATTGGAAACAGAAACGACAAAAACTATTTTATTAAATGATTAGAAATACATTATGTGGCTGGAGCTGTATTTTAGGATAAATGGCAAATAGCGGATAGCTCTTTAAGATAAGTATATTTTGAATGTCAAATGTCTTCTGACTTTTTTGTAACTTTTAACATAACCATCTGTGGAAATTCAAAGGCAAACATTGTTTGTATCAAAGCTTGCACATGATACGGACAGAAATTTTCCTGCCTAGAATGTATTGATTGAAGAACCAGCTCACCCTTTCAGACTGTTTAATGTGGTTACCATGATAACAATTTTGAGTGATCTATTAGTCAATATTCAATGTTCAATATTCCATACATTGCACTGCCAATGGCCTCCGACATGATCTCTCGAGGTAAAAAAAAACCAAACCCTGCCAGTTGTGAACGACTTTGGCGTGGTTGTTGGACTATTAAACCAACTGGAGACTTGAATTGTGTAGAATATTATATAAGCATTCATACCATAGTATCGACACTTATACATATTTCTGTTATCATTTTCATTTCCTTTTCAAAAGGAAATAAAAACAGATTGTAAAGTGTTACTGGGTCTATACCTAAACAGCTATATTGATACTATACCCCCAATAAATACATTGTCATCCTGTTGAACCATGTATTGTTTATAAATCCAGTATTTATAGAGATTGCCTTTCTTTTTTAGACAAGATTTTGCTATATATGCAATCTTTGTATCGTAAAGAAAAAAGTTTGATAAAAGGGAATACACTTTTTCAATGGGCAATTTATCTTTTACTGAGTACTGAATTTCGTAAAATGGTCTCACAACCTCCTATACATGCGGTTTTTCTTTTACGCATCAAGACTATTGTTACTGCTCCAATTTTCTCTGGGTTTAACAATCAATAATGAGCTTCATCATGTTAACATCATCATACCCCTTTCCCCTTCATTATTCATTGATTAATTTTACAGCATTCCCATTACATGATGATTTCACAGTGTTTTTGTCAGTTATCATGAAATATATTAACCCAATTGTCCAAAAACGTACAAAAATGCGGCTTCTGACCACAAACATCTACACCACCTTAGCATTTTTCGAATTTATTCATTGTCAAAATGAAATCAAAATTAGCCGTGAGGTATGTTGATATATTAAACATTTGATTCACTTTACCTGTCACCGTATGTAAAGTGTAATTGGATTTATAATTATAGGAATAGGTGAGACATGGAATGTAACTTGTTGAGTGTAAACGATTTCTTTATTGACAACTGGGTTGTCTGTTAATAAATGAGTGGGCACGTTTTAGGAATTCAATATGAGTGGGAAAATCCATCTCAATAAATGTTATTTGAAAAATGAACCTGTCTTGTTATTTGAACAAAGTATTAAGTTTTCTCAGGTGTACCATGTTTCAATAATAGGATTGCATCATTCTAATCACTGAAATACGATTCAATTCTGCTTTTCAAATCCTAAAATTACCAGTGTAATTACAGTATTTTTTCATTATCGAAACCTATTTCTATTCAAACGTTTTATTCAGAAACTGATGTATAAACGATAATGTGTGACGATACAAGTTACAGTAGTATATGCTTTTAATTATATTATGCATTTACAAATAATAAGCGAGAACATAACATCCATGGAGTCCCTAACTCCAAGGAGTCCCTAACTCCAAGGAGCCAGTGGTCGCAAAACAATTTCAATTTGATATATGAAGTGGTGTACAAAATATACACGGATATGATTGGAAAATGAAAATTTCTGATCCACCGATATACCAATAACTACCCTTTAATTCATTACATGTACCTTGATTAAATTGTACACATTGATATATTTGACACATAAAGAAATTGGCTAACTTCAGCTAAACTCTATGGTTACACTCACATAGGAAGAGCAACACACCAACCCCACCACACATGCCCGTGTCCATTGTGTGTAGTAACAAGGTCATCAATGATGTGATGGATTTTTGTAAATAAAGCAAATAGGACATACTAAGAAGATATGATATGATTGCCAAAGAGACAACTTTCCACCAGAGACCAAATGACGTAAAGTTAGCAACTGAAGGTCACGGTACAGCCTTTAGCAATGAGCAAAACATGTACGGCCTCCAACAATGAGCAAATTCCATATCGAATCGCAGGTATAAACGGCCCGAAATAAAAATTGCAAAACAATTCAAACGAGAACACTGACAGCCTGATGTATGTACAAAACAATAAACGAAAACCAAATATGGTATACAGCAACAAGCGAAAACCGCGAAGACGGCCAAAACAGAATTTGGCGGGGTTAAACACGTAAGGGGCGCCCAAACCTCCCCTTAGCACTGGACGGTAGTACAACAAATCGCCAAGAACAAACAAAAACTTTACAAAAAAATAAACGAAAAACAAATATTATAAAAAGTCAAATGCATATGCATATACCTCTTCGTGTGGTGCGTAAAAATCAATGCTATGTAAAATTACATTGATATATGTCTATATTGCTTCGAAAGAGTATACATATCATGTTATGATTAAACACAATAATAATAATCTCATAATGACAGCACCATCGATAAATTATTGATTTGTGTATCTGTATTCTTCTTAAATCCAGAACATATCAACAAAGAAAATCACGCATTTTAACTTGAATTTTATTCGTTTTGTTTTTCATTCTTATTCTTACAATCTTAAATAGTGTTCAGAACTTTATATTACAATCAAAATGAACATAGATTCCATACAAAAAGGTACACTTACTCAACCTTAAGCTTATTTTACTACTTAAAATGTTTTGAATATAAGCGATAATTATCTTTGAGAGTGAAGGTTACACCACAATAATTTTTGACGTTTTAATTATCTATAAGTTAAAATGTTATAGACATTTATTTCATTGAAAGGACATGACTTCATGTTTAAAACAATTATGATCGCAATTTTGTATCTTGAATCTTTATATATTAGTTGAAATATTGAATTAAAATTCTAAACCTTCAGATATTTAACTTCAAAACCAAATGTCAGATATTTTTAATCCAACTAGAAATTTGATTACCTTGTTTTATTTTAATTTTAAATGTGATATACATCTATCTTGAATTTGCAATTATTGTCTTCTACTATTTCTTTTGTTCTAGTGTTTGGCATTATTAAAGTTGTCTGCCTCTTTGAAAGTATTATCACAAATATTCCATATGACGTTAAAGTTTTTTGTTTGTCACCATTGCCACCGGAATGTTCCGGTATTTTATTTAAGGACGTCTAATATTACACAATGCTTAATTTTCATTTCTTTTAAATTCGTACCTTTTGTCAAAGCCAGAAATGTTTTTAATCATTGGGTTTTGTTTTCCTTTGTTAATAAGACGTAATTTAAAAATCATTTAAACAGAAGCTGAAAATTTGATCAAGTAATTATTTTCTTGTTGGTATATATATTTTTATAATTTTGTATTGAAACATATCTTATAAAACAACGAAAAAACAAGAAACAACATCATTGCTTTTTCTAACATTTATTATATAAAAACAATCCGCTATATTTTCCGTTACTGTCTGGTTGTCGTGCTTATGCTTTTAATGAATGGTCAATTTCTGTATACATTATTTCGTTTTCTATTCCTCGAATTATGGTTTGCCTGGATGCAAGTGGCTCCATCAACACATCCACATAATTCAATCCATCCTATAATACAATCGTGTGATACTTTTTCAATATTTAAATACATGAATACATAAAACGCACAAGAGTAATTTGTAATCAATAAATCATTTGAGAAAATAAATTATATACATTTTTAATTATTCGCATTTTTCATAAGGGTGATACAATCATTAAAATATGTGTATAAAAGCGGAACTGTGACAACCTAAGATTAAGATTTGTGTAGTTCAAAAGCATAATAAATTGTTTTCATACCAAGGTTTTTAAATTGATCACGAACTGTACTGAACAATTATTCATGATAAATTAATTCTTTTCTCTCATGGCAAAACAAATTATGGACATTCTCATGATTCCATGTACACGATGTATGCAATTAAGATTTGTTTATACCGTATTTGTTAACCTACATGAACAAGGTATTTTACATTATAATGCAAAAAAAAAAATGAAAATAAAACTTAACAAATTTCATGTGTCCGAAGCGCTTTTCTTGATTTACCTTCGCCAGGAACGCTCAAATTCGTATATATTTGACAGCCAAGGATTTGTAAGAACTGAAACACTGGAAGAGCTATATGAGCAAAAAGAACCTTATAAAATAGTACAATCTATCTACAGTCTACTTTCCCAAAGGGAGATCAAACCTTTGTTTCATAATACTTCATAAATTTATCAACAGATAGTGTAGATAGGGTATGTTATAAATTATGTCAGTACGAAAGTACTGAATACTGAGCCGATAATACCCTAGGAGACTGATAGTGACCGGTATCGACCCAGTGCTATAAAAAATGAAAACAACACTTTATTAATTTCATGCTTCCGATGCGCATTACAGTCACCAATGGTAAGTACTGCCATCTAGTTATAGCCTCTTTATTTCAGGTGCATTTATTTACAATGTTAATTACCACCAAAGTCATTAAGGACAATGACGGGAAACAAAGACCGACGCTAAGTGATGACACAATTGTTCCTGGCCAGTTGAATCAATAATGTATTAAAATATAATCTAATCATTTATTAAAACTTTAAAAAAAAAATCAAAACAAGAACAACCCAGATTTGCCAATTTTCCCGCTTTCTGGGGGTTATCCCGCATGAGAGGTGTTGACCTGACCATTATAAAACTCCATGAATTAGACTACATACTTTAAAAAAGGCATTCAGATGAGTAAAAAATATATTTAAGCACATGTATATTCATTCAAAACCATAGATGTGCCTATTAAGTACACGAATGCCATGTATAGGTATGCATTAGTTACTCGTGCACACTAGTTGTGCAACTCGTGCGCACAAGCTAGTAACTCGTGCGCAAAAGCTAGTAACTCGTGCGCAAAAGCTAGTAACTCGTACCCACAAATTGTTAACTCGTGCGCACAAGTTTTTAATTCGTGTGCACGACTTGTAATTTTATTTTTGCATAGCACTCCAGGGTTTCCGTAATTTATAGTGCAAAATATGTGAGCAATATTTTCCTGTTATTCTGAAAAAATTAAGGAGAAACCAAAATTCTTAATATATATGTTTGTAATTTTTGCATTGTACTGTGATGTTTCTTGGTTTCAGTTTTATAAGGTGCGGACAGGACTTTTGTGTGTACCTTCCTTTCCCAAGAATTTTGCCAAAATAATATAATAATAATAATAATAATAACAATAATAATAATAATAATAATAAGAAGAAGAAGAATGATAATATTGATGAGAAGAAGAAGGACTGAGCCTATCAAAAAAGCTGATACAGAACAAAACAAGCCTTACGGCAAGATTTAATTGAAAATCATAGTGGTTTGATGCACGCTTCTAAGAATTTTTAAACGATTGCGTTAGATTCTGAGAAAGATGAATTGGACTAGATTTATTACGTTGTTATTATCTGTAGTTGGAATAATTTTTTCCGTTATGTAGTTTGTCCTTCTTAAGTTGATTCTTTATGATTGTCCACATTCATACTGTCTTAATATTTGTTATTCTTTTTTTTTTTAAACCACATTTCGAATGTCTGATGAAGGGTCACTAAATTAAGCCTTTTGTATATTTTGTTATAATAAGAAAAGTGTGAAATTTGTAATAATGTCTTGGATATTCTTTTTTATCCCTCAAATTGCTTCTTCGACATTCCTTCCAGAAATCCTTCATTTTCATCTTATATCATTGGATAGATAAAAAATAAAATAACAAAAATACCGAACTCCGGGGAAAATTCAAAACGGAAAGTCTCAAATGGCAAAATCAAAAGCTCAAACACATCAAACGAATGGATAACAACTGTCATATTCCTGACTTGGCACAGGCATTTCCTTATGTAGAAAATGGTGGATTAAACCTGGTTTTATAGCTAGCTAAACCTCTCACTTGTATGACAGTCGCATATAATTCCATTATATTGACAACAATGTGTGAACAAAACAAACAGACTTAATAGGTAAAAATGTCAAAAATAGGGGTACAGCAGTCAACTTGTGTTATCGTCTGTATCTAGCAAATTGTTTGAATCATTGCGATGAGTATTTTGTGGACGAAACATGCGTCTTGCGTCTTAAAAGTATGGTACCTTTGATGAGGTTTTTATGTAACGATCACATATCATATTTCCCACATCAGAGTTTTATCCTTTACCAACAAAAAGTAGGAGTTTTTGGTTTATGAATTTAAAACGGGTCAATGAAGGTTTAATGTCTTTGTACAATAGGCAATGATTAAATCCCAGTTCTAGGAAGTAGAGCTTTTGATATTTGATCCTTAACATTGAGAAGAAATTTTTAACTGCAGTCAGAAATTTTCTGAAACAGTATATATATATATCATATATTGATATTTCCTTTCTGTAATATTTAATCTATAGCTTTGTGTCAATTGCATATACTAGGACCTCGATTTCTTACGTAATTTGAAACAAACCAATAAGTATAATAACATATATTTTGCTTACAGATTGCTCAGCTGGTTCATCAATGAGATCAGGCTGTTCTAAAATAGAAAAAATAATTTACAATTCATCAATGTTTGTTTCCAACGTCGCGTTTCTCTTTTAAATAACTAGATTGATATTAAAGAAACTGTTAACAACTGTTGAACGGTACCTATAGATGTACATAAAGGAATATAAATCTGGTCTAATTCGTTAAAGGGGAGATAATTCAATTCAATTTGCGAAACGGCGGTAGTTCATATTTCTAGTTTGTTTTCCATTAGAAACTATCCTTATCTAAGACTCAGTTGGAAAAATGGAGAAAAAAATTATTAAAATGTTTTCAACAGCATCCATAAATATGTTGATATCAAAATTGTAACAATGCACAGCAAATGCAATGTATTGCTAATTTCAATGACAAAATTAATACATATCTGTGATAATATTACGTTTGAGGTACTAACAGTCTATGTTTGTCCTTCTAGTTATATTTTCTAATAGTTTTGTTGATGTCTTATTTGTTTTAAAACTGAATACGAACATACGTAAATTGAAGAAACCTAACACTTAAGTATAAATCTACTTGACATAATTAGTATGTAGACCAAGACTTATACTTCCTTAATATCTATAAAAATACCCTTAAAGTATTATGATAATGTACAAATGGTATATTTCGAATATAAAAAACGAACTGTTATCATTTTTTGCTAAGAATAATATCTGCTATAATGTCAACTAAATAAGGCACTGCTTTATAAGTAAAATAGAATTTTGTATATAGCAGTTGATCTGCAAGGCATTCTATCAACAAACCACCTTACACCATGTATTGTTTTACAACCCTTTACAAAGGAGACGAGGGAAGGTATCACCTGACAAATAATAGCGAGAGAAGGACAGCTTTAAAATGAAATATATATTATATTATTGGCCAAGGGTTTATTCAACTTTCAAATTTGTCGGATCTGTTTAAGATAAATGCCTTTCTATAAACCATTAATAACATTAATAAGATTTTCCTCAAAGAAGCACCGGAATTTGTTTAGCTAATGCTGTAATGATAGCATCCCTATGTTTATTGGAAGGTTTATAATGATAATTGTAAGGGATTAAATTGTAAAATTATTAAAATGTATGCTTAAAAATTTAGGGTAAGTTTAAAATGTGGAAACTTTATTCAATACACTTTTTTAAACATTTTAAAATGATACATCGATTTAATTATGTTTCGTTTTTAAATCACTTTTAAGATTTTATATTTTCTATTGTTATCATATGGAAGAACTTTGAGTATCATGCTTATGTTTACTGCGGCCATGTTGCATTTATTGGGACGACATCCATTTGAGTAGGATTATGCGAAAAAATCAAAATGTAATTATTGGAGACATGTACAAATCATTAACTCTCATCAACAATTTATCCTCAAATATTCGCATTTGCATTTTATTTGATCTCTTTTCGTACACAAATGAACTTTATCAACATTGGCAACTTTTGGCCTTTTTGGTTTAAAAACAGAGGCGTAGCCGTAGTATGATTACTATATGAATTAACCAAAATTCTTTGCTCGTGATCTTTCCACTTATGATGAAACACCTTTGAGGTTTTTTTTTCAAGGTAAATACATCTATCTAATCTTTTTTCTTGACTCTCAGACAAAGAGTTTTTCAATAGAAAGTGATTTTGTGTATCCCATTGCCTTAATATCCCCGTTTTATTCAATTTGAAGCATTTTCCTCACAAAATGTTTGTAAATATCCGTCTGAAGAAAGTTTCAAAAACATGTTAATCATTGAATGAAGATGGAAGTTGACTTGACTATTGATTGATATCACATTTTATGTATGACAAAATCATTAGCAACATACAACCAAGGGAAATAATTAAACTATAAGTAAGAGTCACATGATATAAATATAATGAATAAAGTACAAAACAGTTTGCCATGTGACATAGGTTTCACAAAAATGTAATAAATATTTCTATATTTACCTCTTGTATCTTCAGCTAAAATATTCCTGAAATAGATGTATGTTAATTTCTATTAGAAAAAGGTCGTGTATGGTAAGGATTTGTGATTCGTTAAAACTTTATCACAAGTTCATTTGTTTTTACTTAGTTTGCATGCCAACATTGTTGTGTTTAGCTTTTCATAAGTCAAAACAGCATATTGCGCAGAGCATACAGCATGTTGATAATAATACATTCTAGAAAACCCCAATTTTACATTGTTCATGCAATTGTTGTTGATTAATAATATAACAATTGTAGCCTTTGGTTGAGGTCAATACGATGTTATATCGACCTAGAGAAGCATATCGACCTCGGACTTCGACCTCAGTCCATATGCTTCTGTTAAGCCGATATAACCTCGTATCGACCTCATACAATGGCTATAATTGTATAATATTTACAATATAATATCAACGCCTGTATTGAAACTGGATTTCCAAGTATGAGAGTTAGAATCACAGAAAATGCAGATTATGACCGATTATTTGGAAGGAATTTACGGAAAATCATTGACTACGGAACAAAAAGAAATGATTTACAACATAATATCAACATTCAGATGTTAGACCTGGGATATAAGAGGCAACTCTTACAAATATAATTGAAGTCATTTGTGCGTTTTAACCAAGCATTAATTGAAAATGTGATCAAGCATTGATGTTGTTTACATTTGGCTATGAGAGTGATATAGAAACACATATGAAAAAAACTCACTCCTGATATCATTCAGGTAAAATCTTGGATGGTTTGGGAAAAATTTGATTGGAGAAAAATGGATTGAATAGTGAAATTGTAAGGTTTTAGTGCTGAGCTATTTATTTATAGGCTGCACTCAACTGTATGGTTTGGTTTTCAAAAAAAAAAAAAACGGCAATATTCTAGAAGATATGATCTGAAATCTATCCTAGTACAAGGTGAGGCGAACAGATAACCTACATTAGCACAAAGATAGTACTTAGATAGTGACAGACTATAAAACATTGAATTTAACGTCTGCTGATTTGATGATAGGGACATTTTATAGTCCTTGGGAGGGAAACCAACTTTACGAATTATAGTGTTGATATGTTTATTCGTCCTAAGGGCAATTGTCCGAAACTATGACTACAGTCATTATCGGGACCGTACAATTTTCACTTAAGCACACCGATATGATGCAAATAGAGACTAAGGAAGGTTTTGTAGAAAGAAAATAACTTTTTCCCAAAATTTTCTTTTTTGTTATGTACGAATTTTTAAATTTCAAACGGTCAAATTAATAAAAGTTTAAGATTTTCAATGTTTTTTAACAATAATTGTGTCAGCAACTTTTTGCAGGAATTAAACGATATGTTTTTTTCTTCCAAAGTTTGAAAAATAAATGTGATATATGAGGTGGCAAGAGTTTTCGACTGGTTGAATAACTTTAAAACATCTATTGACATTGAGGCTACAAATATTACCATATCATTTCAGATTTACTTTAAAATATGCTTCAACTACCCATTTTAACAGTCATGGGTATTTTTAATGAGAACATGTGCAAAACCGCACAACAGTTTGTGCCTGCAAGTCTTTTCGACCGTGTTTAAGGGTACCCCATACATTATTAACCGGGAAAATCTAAAGTAGTGTGTATCCTTTTATTCATATGACTGATCAAGATTAAGTAGATAGTTCTCGGAATCTAGCATTGAACATTCGCATTAATGCTTTTAAACCGAGAGTTGCAAGTGATGAAATTGAAATCCTCCATTCGAAAAATGTACAAACGGTATCATGAGTTAGTTGACATTTATGGAATATCTGTTTCACAGATGACGACCGATAAATTCCAACTGTCGTAAGCACAGCCGTCATCTTTTCCTCGAATTTGACCTACCAAATAAGACTTGTCACCGTGTTTGTACTTACATGAGCAATACGACGGGTGTCAAATGTGGACAGGTGACGCAGGACCTGCTTACCATTCAAAAGCATATAGGATCACCTCCGGTTTACACTAGAATTCGTGTTGCTCAGTCTTTAGTTTTCTATTCTGTCTTTTCTATACAATTGATTGTTCTTTGTGCGTGTTTTTGCAATAACGTACTTTTGTATCTTTCGCCTCTATTTTGCACTAAACAGACACAATGAGTCGTTTTTATGTGTACTCTAAAAATGTTATACACTACACGGAGACATATTGAATTATGCAAACATTGTCCCAGATAAGGGAAGGGTTTAGCGCACACAAACATTTGCAATAATTTTTGAATATGCCTGTCATTAGTAAAAATCCTTTTGTTCGGTATTTATTGTTGGCTGCCGTCTGTCTGTAATAATTTAATGTTATATGCTTCAACCATTCCGTTTGGGTTTTTTTTTTTTTTTTTTTTTTGTTGCATTAGTTTTGTTGTTCGATTAAAGTAAGAGTAATACTGGATACACATTTAAACAAAAGTACATGTAGATGCCCAATAGGAGTTTTTGCGTAAATAATCAATATCTTTTTGAATATGAAACTTTACCTTTCTGCAACTCTTTTGAATGACACAACGAAGGAATTCATTCCTTTCCTACAAACATTTTGAAGAATCTTAGAAGAATTTACTTGGCAATAATATGTACTGATTAGCAATTGATTGTTCCCTGGATCGGCGAGATTGAATCATTCTGTAATATTTGCATAGCAATGATACAATTATTAATGAAAGAGTAAAGGAATACTTTAATCACGTTATTGCAGTACAGTTATTTTGTCATGTCATAACGACTTTATAATCAAAAGTACATAATGTAACAAATGACCATTTTGATTGACATGTTTAGTTTGATTAAATGTAAGAATCAGCTTTTCCAAACATACGCTAGAATAATATTACATCATACATACAGAAATAGATCTTGGGTTTCATGAAATTTAGATACGTAATTGCAATAGGCTTGATCAGATAATTTGGTTGGCTGAATAAGGTTAAACCGAAATCATCAACCAAACAGAGTCATATAATTGCAATAATTTAGTTTTCTATGTTGTGTTTTGTATACTGTAAATTCAGAAATTAATGCGATGTTTTTATTATTGCGAATTTACAGTATACAAAACACAACATAGAAAACTAAATTATTGCAATTATATGACTCTAAAAAAATAAAAAAGACCAACAGACAAACATTAAACTCGCATTATGAAATTATTTTTATGAATTAAACAGGATTTTTCTCAATATCGCAAAAATTAAAATCGCATTTTAGTCTAAAATGACAAAATCGCAATAATAAATGCACGCAATAATTTCTGAATTTACAGTACTAATGTTTGTCTGTTGGTCTTTTTTCTTTTTTTAGCCATGGCGTTGTCAGTTTATTTTCGACTTATGAGTTTGAATGTCTCTCTGGTATTTCTCGCCTCTCATTTTGAATAAGACTGTTGATCATACATGGTTTGTATTTTTTTCAGAACCTTAACATGTTTATTGTCCGGGATTAATTTGAAAACCTGGTAGAAAAGGAGATCAAAATTTCACTATTAACAAGGAAACCCAACATATACTCCGACGAAGCTTACAAAAGAGGAAATCTGAAAGAATGATATATCCGTTTAGTTTATGTTCCTTAAGAATTTCAACCAAAGATGAAGAACAACTAGGTCTTTCTTTACTCTACTAGATATCCAAATTAGATAAATGTCTGTCAATAACGTTGTATTGCCAGGTTTGCCATTTGTTCCACAAAATCTCCTTCAAAATTATCAACATTATTTTGTTTAGCAATCAAACCGGGATTCAGAGTAGCTGTGAAACTCCCCTGCTTTTGGGGTGACATGAAACAGATCTTGATACTAAAATATTTAAGGAACTGTAAAAATCAAATCTAAGTCCCTCTGCTATTTCAACAGTATAAAGACATTTGAATGATGTACTCTTTACGCTAGTACTTTTTACTCTATGCATAACGACAGGGTGAAAACAGTCAAGGTTTATTTTTATAAAACAGGCTGGCAAGCTGATTAGACTTGTAAAGAAAAACGGGCGATTTGCGTACGTAATTATAAGTATTTAATCTTCAGTGTTTTTGGTTGTGTTTATTTTCATTGTATAGCACTGTTTTCATATTTTTGTTATGTGCCTCACCTAAAATTCCCCATTTCCTTCGAGCAATGAATCCAAGAATTGTCATTGATATCCCAAGCAGAAAAACAACGATCAAAGTTATCGTTAATTTAGAGTTAGGTTTTGCATGTCTTTGGTTGGCTGGTACTACAACAGATGCATACACGTGTTCAACTATATAAGACTAATTTAAAATGAAAAGTGTAATCGAGCTTTAAAGACTAAATAATTAAATAACATGTATATTTAATTAGAATCCGTAAAATAGATTGGATGCCAGCAATCGCCAGGCACTCCAATATCATATTTTATTTCAGCATAAAATACATCAGCTATGACTGCACGTGCTATGCTAAATAAATGCATAGCAAAACAAACGGAAATATTTATTCACCTCTTGATTTCATAGTTGTTGCATGAAAATGTAACTATAAGAATTTACTGCTTCTTTGATAATTGTATTGGGTAGTAAAAGCGTAGATCGCGTGCTCATCTTAAAATGAAGCGCTTCTGTTTTCCATTTAACTATTGTTATGTTGAATCACACTTGATCATCCGTTATAGAAAATAAACAAAATAGATCCTTATAATGATATCGTCTATACTTGATAATTGGTTCTAATGTACTTACATTGAGAACTTGTTTCCTTGACATTAACTTGAATGCCTGGTACGTGTCCTAAATCCCGTCTTCTTTCATATCCGATTGTACTTGTTTCAACGCCTTCATCTTTGAAGAAAAGAAATGAATGTATAATCAAAATATACGAACATTGTCTACTTTTTATCACATATTTATAACTATTAAATGTCAACCTTGTCTTAATTTGGTACTCGTAAATTACTCATCATAGATACCAGGCTTAAATTTGTGTACACCAGACGCGCGTTTCGTCTACAAAGACTCATCAGTGACGCTCGAATAAAAAGAAATGAAAGCCAAATAAAGAGCATTGAGGACCCAAAATTCCGAAAGGGTTTGCCAAATTCCGCTAATGTAATCTTTTCCTTGGGTAGAAAATTCTTTACCCTCTCTCTTATCTCTTTTGCGTTCTCCATTATACATGATTATATATAATATCAACATGGATTTAATGAATAAACTAATGTGTTGACATATATCGTATTGTTTACCGAGCAGCCGTTTTAGCGAGTTTGGTCTGTAATGTTTATAAGGAAAAACCACTCATTCGAAAATACCAGTGAAAGTTCCCTATCTTATTACAGTTAATCAAGTGTAGTAAAAGCTCACAACTTGCTCCGAATCAAAGCTTCACGTGTGGACAAATAAAACTCTAACACATTTCTATTCTACGTAAATGTTTATCGAAATTCTTTCAATTTAGATCGAAGAAATATTTATTAATAACACTATAAAAAAAATTAAAAAACCACACCAAATTTTCACTGAGGAGATACAAAGGAAGCAGTACATATAATATCTTTTTTTTTTCAGACTGTGAACGTATATCCTTGTACATCTGTCTTTTTATCTATTGTTTTTTTTTTCAGCAATCATACAATATCTTCTTATTTGCATTCGTATGTTATCTATCTAAGACAAAAATAAAAAAGTACAATTGAAACATTGGAAATTTTTCAGACTAACTTCCTCAAACAAACTACGTTGTCAGCTTGAACATTCTCAAAAATGTAGTCTAAGCAATTAAAACGTTTTTAGAATCGACGACCCTAGTTGTTCATATACTATTTCATCGCTCCAATCTGACAAGAAGATGTTTATGTTTCTTCTCAATAATCTATTCGTTGATGTATTAGAAGGTTTCTATAAAAAGAAATGATTCATACATCTCTATAAATATGTTAAAATATAACATGCTGGAAAACATTGCTATTTACATGTTTTGTATCCGTGGAACTTTGTTTTAAAGTTTTGAACTATAAGTATTATTTGTATAATGAAGCATCGTCAAATTGTATAACGATTTGAATTGGTATACATACCTAATAATGAAACGTTATACTTAGTTTCATTAAATGTTCCGTTATCATGGTCATTGAAACATCTGCAACTATAAAACCCGGTATCGACCTTTTGGAAATTGAAAATAGTCAAGTCATAGTTTCCATTTTTGCCTGAACGGAATATTTAGACATGCTCAGTTTCGGGTTTTTGAGATAATTTGAAAAATAAATCAATGCTTGTTCGTTTGTTAAATTGCTGAAATCTGGTCCTAACCAACTTCTCATAACTCCGGAACTTAAACATTTCAATATTACTCGTTCTCCTCTTTGAACCCTGACTGCGACTATACCATTACCATTTCCAATGCCTGCGATTAAAGAAGGTACGAACACAAATAGCACACTTTAAATTATTCTTAAAATAAGAAAATAAAGGATGAGGTTATCAAAAATTGACACAAAATAACTCACAAACATGAAGAATACACAAAAAAGGATGCGATTTTAATTTTCGTCATCATTAATTCTAATATGACGACCTATTATCGTCAACCAGTATAATCACAGTATATCTACCTTTAGCGCAAGCGCATAAATACACAAAACTGGCTGTTCCTCGTTTCGCCCAACTTAATTATACTACCAGGATTCTTCAATTTTCGACATCAAAACTCACAGTTTACATAGGTCAAGATTCAGATACAATATAGTTATCTCTATTCTAAAGCAAAATAAACAAATCAGTCCATTTCAATCTACGTTTCGTGGTAAAATTTCATAAAACGAAAATTCCGCGAAATGATGTTATCGTCTTTGCATGGCAACGAAACAAGGTCACGTCATTTGTATGTTTCCGTAAACAAAAAATCAAATGTAAACAGCGGGCGTTTTAAAGCTTCTTGTACGCCTCAGAATGCAATAAAATTACATAAGAAGAACATATATAGGTGAAAATTGCGATTTAAAAAAATATTATTGAATTATATAATATTACTAATACTATCATATTGGGGTAAAACGGAACAGCCAAAACAGTATCGTGTGTATAGGGCTTTCACGGTTAACACAATTACAGAATTTGTCCTATTACAATCGAAATAATTCATAGCAGCCGTAGATTTGTTTCCATTTAACCATGGGTTGGGCATTTATATTCGATTATTTTACCCTGAGCGTTAACACATGGTTAAATGCAAACAAATCTACGGCTGCCATGAATTTTTTCTTAAGTAACAGTGAGTTCATGGGCGCCGTTTTTTAAGTGTCTACCACTACCTCTGCTGTCGGACTTGTGGAAGCCAAATATTTTCTTTTTGACATAATATAAACGATATGATCAAAATGCAAGGAGAAAGCAATGCATACGGGACATCAAAAGTTCAACATACTGTTTGTAACAATAGATATATTTTAATACACCATGGTAATATTGATATCCCCTGTAGTCGTTAAAAATTATAAATAAGACCACTGCATCTTGTCCAATACAACTGGTATCATTTTATAATTTGATATAAACATTTTAATAAAAGTTTCAGTCATATTCTGATATGTTTATTATGTAATACTAAGCAACCCCTTTATACAAAGTTTATTTAACATGATTTGGGCTATTTTCTTTAGTCGTGCTTGGAAAAAGAAATCATTTAAATAAAGGATATATTGTTGTTTCTTTAGTCGAGCTTTGAAATTGAAATCATTTAAATAAAGGATATATTTTTATTTCTTTAGTCGAGCTTGGAAATTGAAATCATTTAAATAAAGGATATATTGTTAAAAAGGACATACATTCATTAATATGTCTAAATTTAGAGTTCTTTTAATCGCCAGTGATGATGAAATTGGGATATACCAAAATCATTGAGAGAATTGTTTAGATGCATCCTTCTAGATTAGATAGTACTTAAATGTTCTGTTTTATGACACACAAAAACCGATTTATTTTGCGACATTTTTCCACAGTTACTCAAGCTTTGCGATTGTATGGAATAAAAACATAAAGCGTGCTACAAACAGAACAGATTGTTATATTCATTAAATAAAAACAGAAGTCGGAAAAGTAACAAACCAAACTATTCTTCCCGTTTGCTTAGTGCAAAGAGGATTATTTGAAATGATTTTACTCCTATATCTCATGACTTCTATATTGTATAATAAGGAATTGTTGTTTCATATGTAATTCGCCGTAATTTTATTTTGATTTTATCTATATACCTGAAACTATTTGCAAATGAAATGTTATTGCCATCAAAATAAATACTGGCGACATTTTCCAACACTATCCACTATGCCTGAAAAAGAATTTATGACATGAACTTATTTTGCTAGTTGTCCCAATTTAAATGATATAAAAAAAAAGAAATTATAAAACTCATTGTTCACTCACTGTTACTTTTACTATTTGTTTACAATAAGGTGTGGTCAAACTTTCACCAAACAAATTATATTTCAGGGTAATTCACCAGATGATCTAGCTTTGATAAATTCAGTGTTGTATTCTGTCCCTTTTTCCTTTCCTGGTTTCCTCTTCATTTTTCGAAAAGTTTTTCAGTAGTTTCTTTTCTATTAAAGGAGCAAGTTATCAGAAGAGATAAGGATCTTATCTTCAAAGATATTGTAATTGAAAGTCATTTGTATAAATGAATAATTACGTTATACACCGATAAGATCATCTATGTACATGAATACTTCTATTTTATTCCTTCTGTGATGGTATTTGAAATTAAATGGATACGAATGACAACCATAGTACGTAACCAACGTTTTTTTGCGAACACATTTTTTCTAATTTCCAGACCAAAAAAAAACCAACAAAGTATAGAAATTACTCAAATAACATGAATTAGTAGAAACAAAATCGATGAGAAAAGATAAAAAAAAAAAGAATGAATCTGCTAAAATACGATAGTTAACAGCTTCGGCTTCTCGTGAGACATCCACAGCGAATTGGTTATACAGAACCACAAACCTGAAAATTTGATAAACAATGTTTCGACTAAACAACAGATAGCTGTTCTGATAATGATTGATTTTGAAGCTGCAAAAACTTGATCAGTCATGGCTGAGGCTTTAAGAACAACTGTAATATTTTTAGTTTCTGCTTGTGTGTTTACTATTGCAAATTTCATTTTTCAAGGCTCACATGCTAATAAAAGTATTGGATTTAAAACATACATGAAGCTGTTAAGATAAACATGACAAAGGAATATTCATAACTGCTCTTTTCCAAATTAACTTTCATAGAAACTTATACGTCCAAAACGCGTAACTATAATCCCGTCCCTTTTCTTCGAATGTAACCTTCCGAATTAGACTTATTACCTGGCTTATACTAACATGAGCATCACGATGGGTGCCACATAGGGAGCATGATCTGCTTACCCTTCCAGAGCCATTGTGATCACCGTTGTTTTTTGTGCGGTTCATGTTGTTCTGTTTATTGTTTTCAATGTTGTGTTTTGTGTACTATTGTTTGTCTCTTTGTCTTTTCTTTTAAAGCCATGCCGTTGTGAGTTTACTTTCGACTTATGAATTTGAATGTTCCTCTGGTATCTTTCACCTCTCTTTCATAATAAACATTATAGTTGCATTATATATTGATCGAATACTTTTAACAGTATGTGAGTTGACTTCTGAACTGGTAGTAAAGTGACAGTTTAAGCTCCTTATTTAAAAAGAGCCGTTCTTTCCTGCTAATTCTTATTCTGCATGTTGAGATTTTGATGATGATGGCTGGCTACTGAACGTCCAATGACAAATAACATGCACAACAGGACGATTAAATGTTGCTATAATATTAATACTTACCCTGGCTGCTTCGTACAAGACCGACACGCTGAGCCAAATCTTTACCTTGCTAGTTCACAAGGTCGACAGAAAGACAAATATAACCCTATCCGGACTCATTATTCTGATTCCAAGCCAACCAGTCTTTGCTTTTAGTCCTTAATGGTGCATGTGAAGCGAAGAATAAGCAAATACAAATGTTAAAGTCTTTGTCTTGACCACTATATGTCTTTATTTCTCAACAAACCAAATAACATTGGTATAGAGATACACACAATAAATATTACATAATGTATATGTACAGACATACAAAAGTTATACGAAAGGAAGAAGGAGGCAAATATCATAAATTACAGTACATAATATCAAGTACATGACCCAATGATATTGTAACTTGGGACCTATGCCCTCCCTCACTTGAGGCAAACACGCTACCACGAGACCACTTAGCGGTCTATTGTGATTTTGTGTCATACATGTATACACTCTGTCCCTTTTTTTCTCCACTATTAAAAGTGTGTATCATAGTAAAGTGTTTTAGTTCTATATATATTAGATTTTCATGTTGATATTCAAATTTTATGTTTAAATTGAAAGAATCAAAAAGTATCTTTGTGTGTGTTTTTGATTTAAATATCATTAATAGCGATGGCAATAGTTCACGCATATTGGTAAAGACAAAATATTCAAATGGAATTTAAAGCCTATTATAGGGAATCATCTATGAAAAAACGCCTCATTATATATATTGATGTTTGAAAAAATTACATTAAATTAAGTAGATAATGCATGATAATAAATTGAAATTCCCGCATAAAATAATTTCTTCTGATGTTAAGCATTTTACCATCAAGGTATCCTCCTCTCGTTGGTTGCACACACATTACATCATAATATTTACCTTTTTTCAATTGTAATGGCAGATTCAAGGTGGGGTTTAATTTGTACTCGATTTTATACATAATTATAGTAATTAATTTCCGTGTATTGGTAATTTTGTGACATCATTGACCCGTACAACTTCCGAGAGAGACAGGTTAACAATGGGAATTTTTTAAGTTCAATAGATGTAAAAATAAAATCCCTACAATTGTTATATTGGTATTGTATTGGTTTTTCGTTTATTATTTTCTGCTTTAATCAGGCCGTTGGTTTTTGGTTGTTCAAGGCCGTTTGGTGACTTCTATGGAAAACCAAAAAATAAACAACTGATAACAAAAATAGCATCCCTTTAATGGCAGATTATGAAAATTACTTTGACTGGTTGCTTTGTATTAATTTTGTGACAAACATGTTATGTCTAGCAAGCAAACAAACGACAATCATACAATTATAGAATCGTTTTATTACAATAAAGATATTTGTGTTATTTGATAATAGAAGTTTTGTTTGTTTTACTTCTACTAACTGTCCTTCAATAAACCGAAAATTAAAGAACTAGAAAAAGGTGATGAATGTTGTGTAACCAAATTCCATGTCCGTCAAATGTTTGAATTATTATAATATAAATTATCAATACTGTATATTAAAAGATGATTTGTATTTTTTCTCTAAAAGCATCCAAGATTTTATGATGTAGGGCAATTTTGTCACAAATATGGCAGTTATGGTTCATTCTAAAGAACCTAAGAGGGGAATTTTGAATTAAGAAAAAAATGAAACAACATATTAATTTCATGCGTCTGAATGGCTTTTCTGGATCTTCCTTCATCAGGAACACTCAAAGCCGAATATTTGAAAGCCAAGGATTTTATGGATGAATACAATCCTAGACAGTTGAAGAGCTACATTATCATAAAAGTAACTAAGCAAAATAGCCAAATATATTTTAGGTCAACTGTACTTGAGTGGGTTGAAACTTTAGTTTCTAATAATTTCAACATTTTTTATTAACGGACAATTTTAAGACAATTCTTAAAATTTTTGTTAAGGACGGATGACGAGTAAAATGGTTTCCGAACAAAGGCAGATTTTAAGAAGTTAAAACAGGTGACAATGAAATATCATATCAATATATCTTAGGTCAACTGTGCTTGAGTGGGTTGAAACTTTAGTTTCTAATAATTTCAACATTTTTTACTAACGGACAATTTTAAGACAATTCTTAAAATTTTTGTTAAGGACGGAGGACGAGTAAAATGGTTTCCGAACAAAGGCAGATTTTAAGAAGTTAAAACAGGTGACAAAGAAATATTGGATTAAATTGGGAATAAAACAGGTGGGCAGTTTGGAGGGAACATGTTTCTTTTTTTTCGTTTGTTGATGCATACATTTGATAATGTCTTGTGTTGTTTTGTATTTTGTCTTGTATTTAGTATTTTGTATTTTTGTTTTATTCATACCTAAATCAGAACCGTGTTTGTTTTCCTGGTTATTGGCTAGAAAGGTCCTAATATGCAGAAATAATCTATAGTTTTACATTCAATTATTAAAAGATGCATTTTACATAAGGATACAGTGGTTTCATATTTGCTGTTGTAAAAGTAACTCATTGTAAAATAATAAGAAACTTCAATGTCATTAAACATGTATGGGGGGATTGTGAATTTCAATATATCTTTTATAAAACAAATCGAAATTATACAGACAATATTCCTTATGCACCGTACACTATTCTCTTATGCATATGGCATGTCATACAGCATACGCTGTTTCTCTGTAACATTTTATTGGGAAACTTACGCCTTTCACGGAATGTTTGATTTTTTGCCGTTTTATTACCATTCTTACCATGTGTCTGCCTTTTTGATAGATATCCTGAGAACTATATTGTAACACATGTATAAAAAGATCTACTAATATAGGAACATAACTTGATCTACATTGATCAGACCTGGCATCAATAAATGTAATCAGTTGTGCCAGGGAGATTCCTGTGAGATGTACATTTAATCTGTTTTTTTTTTATTTTTAAAAGATTTATAAGATGTGCACATCGATAAACTACTAATGTTTCTTACTCGACCAACAGTTGTTAGCTCGTAAAAAATGCTTTGTAATTATCAAGTATTACAAAAATAATGAAGTCCAAAGCAAATTAAAAAATGAGGAAGTTTGTATAAAATGACAAAATCAAACGCTATGAATCAACATTGATCAACAGAACAAATGAAAAACAACTGCAGTATTCCTGAATTATTTGGTACAGGCATTTTCTGAAAGAACTTGTAGGTTTTATAGCTAGCTAGCCCACCAACTTGTATGACAGTTGTACACGCGTAAACTGTGTGGCTGTATTAAAGCGACCACCTCACCTGTAGTGCAGGCTGTATCTATTGAACAAAAAAGTGATCGGAATCTCAAATGATTGAGAAATATAAATTGTCTGTATGAAAACAACATATATAATATAAACAAAAGTTTCCCCTTTTTATCGGTTCTCCACTTCTTGAAATCCCATTTTGATTCGCCTTTATGAACATAAAAATGATAAATTTACATAATATGCTTCCTTCCTTTTTTGTGTACATGTTATTGTTTTATATTAACTCATATTCAATTTTCTATGCGATTGTAGATAAAAAGCCATGGGGTTTTATCATCCAGGTCATCTTTCTTCTTGTAACTATTATAAGGAAAAACCACAGTATTTTCATATACGCTAGTTAAAGTTGTGGTGATAACGTCACATGTTTTAAATTCATGAATATAATTTTGATCTAGGTTTATTGGTTCGTATGTATTTTCAGATCCATCTGTTTTCCTTGATAATGAATCATTGGTAGAACTGAAGCTTGAAGTTGTTGATTTGGTTGAACGTGTATCAATGTAATAGAAACAAGGTGACGGTATGAGGTTTCCAGCACTCTTTCTGTGTTCCTGAGTATGATTTTGATCTAGGTTTATTGATTCGTATGTATTTTCAGAACCTTCAGTTTTCCTTGATAATGAATCATTGGTAGAACTGTAGCTTAAAGTTGGTGATTTGGTAGAACTTGTATCAATGTTGGTCCCAGAGGAATTCATTACAGACGTTCGATATCTTGTATCGTCACCCAAGGTTTCAATATTAACAACATTATAGTTAATAGTGCTTATTTCATCATACTGAACCTCTCTGTGAACTTCGGATATATCCGTTGATGCTTTCTTACGTTTCATGTAACAATAAATATTTGAACAGATTAGACATACAATAGTTCCTCCTAAAAATCCGCCTGATACCTTCCAAAATTCATTATGCAGTGTCGAATTACATGTACAAGGATTATCTGAAAGAAAATAACGTGAAAATTTTAATTAAAGTAAAATCACAAAAATACTGAACTCTAAGAAAAATTCAAAACGGAAAATCCCTAAACAAATGGCAAAATCAAAAGCTCACTAAACACACCAATACCAATACTCAGTTGATAAGAAGACTATTTTTGCCGAAACATCTTTTTTTATCAAACATCTTACATGTCTTAATTGAGTTTACATTCTAAACATGCCAAACACTGCAGTTTCGATGTCAATTAAACGTATCTGCATCCAAACAGATTTAGGACAAAAATATAGAACAGCGATTAAAAAATCATAATGTAAAAACAGTTTCTTTGAATATGATATATGTTATAGAATCATTTGATAATAGTTTGTTTTTAATGCATTTAACTAAATATTGAAATCACGCTAACTTTGTTCCACTTTGTTGATAAATTTCTTACTTATCTTTATTTGATGTAAGGCCAACATTTGAAAATTTTGTGTTAACATATTACATACAACAAGGAATTTAAACACTTAATTGGAAGTCATTACACATTTCCTTATATTTTAATTTGCTAGTCATTGTTAACCTACTCAATTTACTCACACCAATGAACCAGGCCTCCAGAAATGCAATTTTGATGTTATTACTAGCATGAATAGTAACCACATCGAGATATTATGGAAAACCTACACATTAAAGCTGTTCTATAGTATTTATTGACTTGGGGTTATACAGGTCACTTGTTCAAGTTTTTTTCCTGCTTCTATATCAACATTACTTCTATGTTTATTGAACAGTCAATTACTGATGGCATCATCAATCGATCACCATGTTCATTAATTCTATACATTATAAGGTAAAAACATTGTATATTTTAGTTTAGAATTTATTGTGATCACACAATACCGTGTTAACCAATTATTTCGATAAACCTCTTTCGATTGTTTTTTTTTTTTTTTTTACATTTGGGCTCCCAGGAAATCAATTGGATTAAGTCAATCTGTATATTTGATTACATATACATATGAACAGATGAAAGTTTTTTACGACATCAAACTCGATACTTTAATGTGTTGAAATTGCCTACATATATTGTTTGGTATAACTGAGTTGCATACGATTTTATAGTAACTTTTTTTTTAATGTAAAATGCCAGGAAACGGTGTCATGATATATCATATCTTAAACCACCTTCTATATTTTGAGTTGCGTTTGTTTCCCAATCGTTAGTAGTATTTAGAACAGTATTCCTTCCTTCGTCGTATATTATTGTACTACTTGGTGACGTATCTGAAATAAAATAAATAAAATATTAGCTGTTACATTTATTGTTACTTCAATAAACATCTTTTCTGTCTTTTGGATAACAAGTGATATTTTATATAACAAACTGTCATTGAAAAATATTAGAATGCCATGTTCACACTTATCCAATGTGGTTAGTACTGTTCAGACATGTCCATTGTAATCAATTAAGTACTGTTCACTAGCTTTTAAGACATTCAATTTATTATATGACTATATATTTTCTGTTTTCTCATTGGTTAAAAGCATAAGAAATCATTTTTGATATAACGTTATATTCACCGCGGCAAAAATCACGAGAGGTTAATATACGATTTGAAACAACGTCTGTGTACCTATATATAGATTTTCCAAGGTAACGTCAATGACGTAGGTTTATGACATCAAGTAAATTCCCGTTTTTTCTTTCTATTTCTTGTAAACAGGGAGCAGTTTTAACAGTTAATTATGCAAATACTAGAAAATCAAAGAAGGATACAAATTCATATAATAAAGCAATTGTTGACTTTTGATTTTAGTTGATACAATGATTTATCAACCCAAGAGATATGACATTCACTCTCGGTCGTTGGCCTCGGTGAATATCATACATTTGTATCTCTGGGTTGATAAATCATTGTATCAACCTCATCAAAAGTCAATAATTGTATAATATTACTGGTTTGTACAGGTTAAAAAGAATTACTGCACAGTCTGAACACACACTTAACTGATCTTAATTGATTAAAAGTGAATAGCATGAACAGTACATAATATAACGCATTGGATGAGTCCGCATATTGACTGAAAGACTGGAAACCATTTAATAATGTATTGTTCTGACTTTTAAGATCAACTGATGTTTACTTGTGATCAGAAGGGCAACATTTTGTAACTTCTTGTTAAGAGCATAAAGTTATCTTTAGGCTTGGTCTGTTTCAATTCAACACACAAATGAATAGGAAATGCTGGTTGCGGAAACCAGTCCTTTTGATATTTTAACGATCAATTGAAAAAAGAGTATTTTGAACCGTATTGAAAATAGTAAATAGAAAAAATCCATTGTGCGAATGTATGTAAAGATGTCTGATGAAAAAGGCATGTTTTAAAAGTTACGTAGATTTGTTATCAGGCCTTTGGTTTTCTATGCTGTGTGCATTTTTCTCATTGTTGAAGGCCGTACGGTTGCCATTATTGCTAACATCTACTTCATTTGAAGTCTCGTAAAGAGTTGTCTCATTCCCACCTAATGCCAAATCTCATTCGTATATAAAACGCAAGAATTTAGCATGTGAACAAGCAACTATGTAACATTACATCTGTAAAGGAAGTTAATGTTAACTTATGACTGACTGTAGGACATCATTTACTGTATTGCATTACCGGTATTATGGAGCATCATCGAGCATATTCAGGATATGATATTGTATACAAACCTTTCAAAGAGACGTTAAACTTAGTCTCATGAAATGCTCCATTATTTGAAAATCTGCATACATAAAAACCAGTATTCTCGTTTTGAAAATTCAGGATGATCAAATCATAGTTTCTGTCATTTTTCTCAACGAGGTACTTTGACTGGGTCAGTTTCGGATTTTTGAGATTATTTGAAAAGTAGACTACATGGTTTTGCGATATATTGTTGGTATCTGGTCCTAACCAAGTCCTATCATCTCCAGAGCCGCAACATTTCAAGACAACTTTTTCTCCTTTTTGAACACTTACTGGGACTATATCATTCAGAATGCCTGAGATTTAAGAATATAAAAATATAAAGTTAAAGTATGTTTAATTGAACTTGGGAACACAAAATATTATATTGTTAAGAATCAACATGTCTGTCATATTTGTTTTACGTAAATTGTTTTGTTATAAATTATGCCATTAGTTTTCTCATTTGAATTGATTTATATTTTTCATGTCAGGGCCTTTAATGACTGAATATACGGTATGTGTGTTCCTGATGGTTGAAAGCCGTATTTGCTTGCATCCACTTCATTTGAACTTTGGAAGGTAGTGTTTTCACTGGGAATAATACCAGATCTTCTTATTTTTTACTATGATTAATTTATCTAGTTATGTTTGTTATGTTTCGTTGTTTGTATTATCTCACAAGAAAGGAAGTTATTCATTAAAGTAATCCTTTGGAATGTTTAACGGATGCCGTCATCGTTTGATTTACCGTTTAAAATATATCTGTCACGAACGAGCAAGTATATGAACAACAATGCCATTTCTCCCTCCTTGTTACTATTAAAGACAAAACCGAATGAGACTTATCGCCGATTTTGACTCTCCAATGTATTTATTGCTGATTTTTTTTTTTTTTTTTTTACAGTTAATGTTTTAATTTTTTTGTATTGATGCTGTATGTTTTTCGTCTTTATATGGTCCATGATTTATTATTGTTATTTTGTATATTTTTTTATTGTTCACTTTGTGCTTGTATATTTTGAGTAAGTCTTTATCTGGGATATTCAGTAGTTATAAATCTGAAGTGATAGTATTCGAAATATGTTGTTTCCGTAGATAATAATTAAATATGATAATATGATGTATGCTACTAAAATAACGGGCCTACGTTTCACAAAAAAAAATATTACGACAAATAATAATTGTCATTATTCCATATTGATAGAACTTTAGAAGGTTTTTCCATATGAATGGGATTTTGAATAAATAAGCATATTCACCTGCGGAAAAAGTATATTCACCGCGCAAAACGTCGCGTGCTTTTACGTGTATAATTATGTTAAAATCGTTTGATGTACAATTGGTTTTGGTAAATAATTGCCATTACATACATTTCTCTCGGTAGTATAACGGAATATGGAATAAAACAATTACTGTCTTTTGTTTCGGTAAATATGTGGTTTAATTGACTTTTGAAAAACTGATATTCACTTCGGCCGTTGGCCTCAGTGAATATCAGTTTTTCAAAAGTCAATAAAACCACATATTTACCTCATCAAAAGACAGTAATTGTATAGTATTGACTAACGGTCATTTTGAGAAGAAAGATTTTTGTTAAAAGCAGGCCAGACAGATATTGAATAATTAGATCTGAAAGACGGAGTCGTCATGTCCAGAGTCGGTATTCCTTTTTTGCGCAATGCAAGTAGTTATGTTTAAAGTCATATGACGCGATAACAAAGCCAATTATCATGGCATCAGTTCATAATTGATGTTATGAAATCATAAACGCAAGCACAGACGACGTGTGAAAGATTTTTATGTATGATTTGACGTTGTTTTCTGCCAGTTTCACTAAAATGGATAAAAGTATTGTATTTTTAGCTCCGATGGCATCAATTGGGGATTTGATGTTCCAAATACCCGTTTACTGGTTCCGCTGATGCGTCGCTAGAAAACTTAATGTGCGACCATCAAATCACCAATTGCTGCCATCGGAGCTTAAAGTTATCTCCTAAATATCTCCAATATTATTTTGCGTCTTCTCGTGTTTTGTTTGAAATTGGGTTTGTCTTTCTCTGACTTCTTGTTCGTGTTATTCTATTGTTATATATACCTGGCACCATTTCTATATAAACTGTTATCACCATCAACATGATCAAAGATAACATTGGTGGCATTTTAAAACTCTATCCCGTAGCTATGTCTGTAAAAAGAAATCAAGATTAACTGCAGTTATTTAAATAAGGTTAGTTAATATTCCAAAACCGGAAGAACAAACAAGTGCTTATCGAGTTTATCATGTATCATATTTGCCGTTTGATTAGAAACTTTCAGTTTTGCTTATCAGTAAATACAAACCAATGAAGTAGTCTATACTGACCCTAATGGGTAGTCATTAATTATTCTTCGCCCATTATAACAAATAATGATATGATTTTTGTTTAAATTTTATGGAGTCCTTAAATTCTACTTTATTGAATACGTGCCGATGTCCTACTTAAAATGTATTTGTAGAGACGGTATATGTCTATTTTGAAAAATTTTCAACTATTTCGCCTTTTAAAGTCACCGACTATGATAGACGTACAATACTAAAACATCAGACGCACGATTATTTTTCACCATACTTACTGAGACGCTCGAATATGAGCAAGGCCAGATCAATGACACAGTCACATTTTTTGCAAAAAAAAACTTACAAATGTCTCTACATATACATTAAAATACACTAAAAAACTAAGAAACACACATAATAGTAGTCTCACGTGGTTTAACTACTAGAGTTTGAACTGATTCCGATAGTGTACCCTCGTGTTTGTTACTTTGCATGCAATTCTTAAGATGCTAAGAGTCAAAGTCAAAGAGTTTTAAAAATATTAGTCCAGGCATCACAGTGGATGTATAATGCTTTTTAAATTTTACCCTATCATGTAAAGATGTCTAATACAGGATAAGATGAATCAAAATCTGTTTTCCTTTTTACATGTTTTAGTAGCTCAAAATGTAAATCTTGTTACAACCTTTTGCTAGATTACTCACAAGTCAAAGAACTTTTAACAAAAGCATTATATCCTCCTGAGACCATAACACTTCAACCTCATGTAGGGACGTAAATTAAATGGGACAACAGCAAAATAAAAATTGTTCGATAAATAATATTACTATATAACTACTATATTATGTACTTTACCATTTAGTTAAATGTGCGTTTTCTCCACGTTGACTGTGATACGTAACAGGTTTTTCATAATACAAAGGCATAATCGGAAAATGTAGTTTTTGTCGTTTGTTTATAATTTAATTGTGTAGTGTTTTATTTCCTCCTATCGACCTTTTTTTATCATTGTGTTACATTAACAACTTCCGATGGAAAATTGGTCAACAGTCTGTTATTCTTTTGAATCATGTTCTAAACACAAATAATATTTAGGCCGTTTTGACTATGTTTATATCAAAACATCTCGTGAAATACATGTATATAATTTTTGAAATACGTTTACCACTTTGCTTCCATTCCGATATTAAAACAAAGACATACGCATATGAATCGTTAACCAGTAATTGCTTAGAGATTTAGAATTTTTTTCAGTTTATTCTATTATACACACATAGTCGTCCAAAAATAATACATACTTAAAGGATGTTTGATACTCTGTTTCAAAATAACAGGCTTTTAGAAAGACTGGTTTAAATTGATAGTACTAGTATATATGAATAACGAAACCAAAAAAAAGCAGAAAAAAACATTAAGGGTCCGTGTTCTTGTTTTTGTGATATTAGCCATTGAAAATTATGTGGAAACTGATACTCTCTAGATTTTTCATACACTTAACATTGGCACCTTTTTTGTTTGCAAACTACGAAAAATGATTTTTTTTTAGATTGGATTTTCAAAAATTGATTTCTAAACAATATCTAATAAAATTATAAAAAGAAAAGTAGGGCTTAATGGCCAAAATTTTAAATGGCACTACATAGATAAAACCAAATGATTCCGAATATCTGACAAAAATTCAAAAACAAAACGAGCAAACATCTTTAATTCAATCAACAATGTTTAAAGCGTATACAAAAAAGCAATCCCAAAAAGGATCATATATTTGCGAAGTTTCGGGTTACAGATAAAGAAGAGGTTAAGTAGAAAAGTTGAACATGTTAAAGAGGGGCGAAAGATACCAGAGAGATATTCAAACTCATAAATCTAAAATGAACTGAAAACAAACCAGTTGATTGATGACCTATTTTACACGGGAAGTTTTTAATGTAGCAAAATTTTACAAAAAGGTCAATACACGGAAATTAAATAAAATACAAACGATAAAAACTCAATTTCCGATTTCTCTACAATTCAAATCTGTCATACACTGTATAGTTAAACTAAAAACAAAGAAACATTAACACCTCCCCCCAAAAAAAACAATGATGGTCGCATGTGCTCCGAAAGAGTAAACAGATCCTGCTAAAAATAACAGATGTCATCGTACGACTCTTAAATACGTCCAAAGTTTTTTGTTGTCTTTTGTCATCCACGACTTTTGATCAAATGGCTGCTTATTATGCGAACCTTTAAAAGTTAATACGTATATAATCATATCCGTTATGATATATAGAAATAAGAAGATGTGGTATGAGTGCCAATGAGACCAATCTCCATTCATGTCACAATGTGTAAAAAGTAAACAATTAAAGGTCAAAGTATGGGTTTCAACAAGGAGTCTTGGCTCACACCGAACAGCAAGCTATACATGACCCTTAATTGACTATTGTAAAACATTTAAACAGGAAAAACAAAGGACTTATTTATAAAAAAAAAAAACGAGAGCGAGAAACGCTTATGAACCACATTTACAAACGACAACCACGAAACAATAGGCTCCTGACGTTGGACTGGTGCAAACAAATGCAGCAGGTTAGAACGTTTAACATGCGCCAATCTTCGCCCTATGCATACTATTAATGTCGGTGATGATTTCAAATTTTTAATCAATTGTGTATGATTTTTGTTTGGATCAAAACACTGTGGAACCATAATCTTTAATAGACAGGAATCAACATCTTAACATATTCAATGAAATGTATATAATCTTCACCACTGAAATATATTTTACACTTAATTTTGAGAAGAAGTAACACATTCGTGATCGAAAAATAATCATGTAGTATATTTGGCCTTTCTAACCTTTTTGATTCAAGCGTCACTGATGAGTCTTTTTCAATCCTGGTATCTATGATGAGCTTATTCATATACTGATTCAATTGGGTTCGCGTATGTTATTAATCAAATTGAATCGAAAAGTTTATTTTGCCTATCCTCTAAGAATATTTACAACCTCTCTGTATTTTTTCTGTACTTTTTTAAATTGTACGTAGCATATAGCTATTTAAATTTTATAATTTATTACATATAGGTAGGCCAAGATATTGAATGCATGATATTCAACAAATATCAACAAATCAGCAACAAATATACTGAAGGACTTAAGAAACGCAACACTCGATTAGTTTTTTTTTTTTTATTTAAAAATACACATTACGCATGAAATACTAAATTGAATATAAAGTTGATTCATTTCTTCATCGTCTAACATGTCTAAGGTAAGTTTGAAATTCGAAAGTTGAAGTGATAACGTCACGCCTAACGTTTAAATCGTGTGGTATGCACTACACTCCTGTGTTTCTCTTAATTATTGGTCGTGTCAATCGTCAGAGGCAAAGACAGCTGTTAAAAAATCCCTAAATGATTGACAGAAAGGTTAACCAATTCTGTTGGGAATGGTTTTAGTCAAGTTTTCCCCCTTCTGATTTTGCCTATTTCGACCAATTTCAGTCTGTATTTGCAGTAATGTGGTGCACACTGAAACCTTTATATACAATATTAAATTGAATTATGTAGCATTTAAGTATACGAAAAACATTGCTGATGTTAATCTGCCTATCGTGACATCCAACTGACGTTATAGCCGCTATACTCTGCTGCAAATGACGTTGCCTAATTTGATTTACATGAAGCAACGTTAAACTACAGGTTGATTGGGTCCATAGGTGGTCACTTACGAGTATTGACTACCTGCTCGGAAGTTTCAAGGACTTAAAAGTGATTTTAAACGCGAATTTGTTCTCAAAAGAACGTGCACTAAATTATGTCTGTAAATTTCTAATAATTTAATTTCAATTTTCATTTCTCAGTCGAGACAAAAAAGAAAATCAACAAATTTGTTCAGATTAAAACTTGGCAATGGATTCAAGGAAATGATTAACGAAGAAAAAAGTCTTAAAAAAATCAGGTATGCACTTCTAATATGGCGTGAAGAAATTCGTGCGACTTCAAAAATCCACAATGGTTGATTGTCTGATGAAATTCAGGAATTGATCTGTCAACTCAAAAAGCAGTACGGGAAGCATTATAAGCAATGAAATGAATATAAGTCATGATTTGAGGAAAAAAAATAACAAAATATGTGTCGCGTTTTTAAAGTCCGTCGGTATACTTAGGTTTTAATATTGCTTTCAACAAGACTTGTTTAACACTGAAACTGAACTAACGGAAAGATATGAAGAAGGTAACCCTAACATTAAAATGTCTGTCATTACGACAATTTTAAAGGAAGTCCGGCTAAAAAAGAGAGGAGACAGATACCAAAGGGACATGCAAATTCAACAGTCGATAATAAACTGACAACGCCATGGGTACAAAAGAAAATACAAACAACAATATATAAAACACCAACCGAACAAAAGTGTTTCGTGTAGTGACATTTTCGAGATTGATACCCTATTTTTAAAATGTTCTACAGGTAATAAATCAGAAATTAATCAACCCGATAAAAACTGCAGAACTGCTGGAATCCTATTTTGAATGTAGACTATTTCAGGAAATGAACAAGATCATTGACCTTCCGTGGAAGCGTTTTGCAGACACTACTGGTGATGGCAATGGGTCTGTAAATAATGGAATTCGTATGATCTCTACATCAAAAGTAAACCTTTGTGGTATAGATTAATCGTAACGTTATTGTTTTATTCTACAAACGGATAGTTTCTGCCTGCAGATAGCTGGTGACCGTACTGTGAATAACGTTATCCCACAAACATGTTAATATACGGAAAGTTGAAACTACTAAGTGAATATAGCGTTAACGAGACCAAGTGTCAAGGCAAAATGAACAGACAGAAATGACTAGAGTTAACTACAAAGTGTTTCAATTTATGATCTCGGCAATTAAGACACTAGTTATCATTTTGTTCTGAAAAAACACTTAAAAGCATAAACAATCAAGTCATTTTAAGTCTATCATATCAATTATCAGATTTATCAACTACGATAATATGCAGTACTAGTACTGCCCAAAAAGGTCAATTGCAGTTAATACAGGCCTGCACAGTATATGTTCTTAAGTGTTTTCAATAAAGGCAACAGAGGTATACCGGTATTAAAAAGTCATAAATCGATTGAGAGAAAAAAATACGGATGACAAACTAAAACCGAGGGAAATACATCAGCTATAAGAGGAAAACAAAATAACAACAGGAACACTGAAGTGCAACAAAAACAAACGCCAGCATTCATAGACACGAACTATTTGATATCAACTGCCATATTCCTGACTTGTTACAGGACATTTTAAGAAAAAATGATGGTTTTGTACACGTTATCATCATAGTTAATTGTATGAAAAACTACTAAACAGTACCGTTTAGAACAATAAATCTATCATATTCTAGACCGATCTCAGTGTAATCATCTTTTTAAAGGTGTTTGAGAAAATGTTGTTTGGTTTGCCATGTCTGTTGAATGTTTCACCGGATCTTGCTACATACCAACACCGGAAAACAGACCCGATCTATGTTGTGTTTACGGGTTATATATGTATGCTATCAATTTTTCATTAGTAATACACATTTTGTTTAGGGGCCAGCAGGATTTTCTCGCTGTGTTTAAGGCCCATTGGTGGCCTTCGGCTGTTTTCTGCTCTTTGGTCGGGTTGTTCTCTCTTTGACACATTCCCTATTTCTATTCTCAATTTTATCAAGTTTAATATGTACAGATCAATAATCTCCATTCTAGTAACATTCCAAAAGAAAAAGAAGAAAACACACTTTGAATTGTTTTATTTGCTTTGAATTTGATAAAACATCTTAATTGTAAATCGAATCCTTATTTTCATAATAATTACTGTTTTGTCAGAAAAATTTCGATATCTCCAATTACCAAATATCTAATCATGTAAAGGTTGTTTAAAGATAATATATTTGATCACTTTTTTACATCTTAAAGAATTTGATTATTGACAAATGCAATCAATATTCAAAATTAATAGAAACATATGACAAAATCTGAACCAATATGATTATCTTGTTCTACATCAGTATTCGTGAACATCTAGCCTATGGTTAAAAAGTTAGCGTGTATACAATTCGTTATCATATTTGAGGTAAACCTATGGTAACCCGGATTTTTTCCGCCATCGGTAGCTCATTCATTTTCAATATAAAGTACTTTCATTCTTGTCATCAAGCAATAACTGTAACATGTGTAATGGCTAATTTATTGTGTTCCAAATTCTTATTTTTCTATTTCAGAATCAAATTGACAAATTTGGTCGATCAGAATACAGTACATTGTGTTATAAATTCTAAGTGATGCAAAGTTAACCAGAGTGCTGGTCAATTAAGTTGTACTTTATAAGACTACTTATGCTCACAAATGAAACTTCCTGTGGAATGAGAAACATGTCACTGATAGTTGAATTGTAAAGCTATATAGAGAACGTTTGTATTTTCATTTTACAGTAAATTGTGCAATAAATTCAAAGTGATGCACAGTTGACCACAGGATTAGGCATACAAAGTTGTCTCGTTTTATCATAAGACTATCTGTGCTCACAAATGTAACTGCATTTGAAATACGTAACCTGCCACTGATAGTTGGATTGTCGAATCATGAATAGAAAGCTTGCATATCCACTCGGTTCTCCAAATGCCCAATCAAAATAAACCATTTCACTTCCGTCACTGTACTTCCATCCACTTCCGGTATTTTGACCTTGTATACATATTGGAACATTATACACATATCCAATATCAGCTGAAAAAGGATGTTTGAAAAGTGTATGCAAAAGTATAACTTAGAAAACGAACTCCAAGGTAAAATCATGAAGGCGAAGATCCATTATCACTAAAAAAATCTAACGTTTTCAACCAACGGATCTGGAACAAGTGGAAAACAACTGTCATATTTCTGACTTGGTAAGTTAACTTTTCATTGAAAGTGATGGGTTGAATCTGGTTTTATAGCAAGCGAAATCTTCCTCTTGTATGACAACATATCTGACAAAACTGTCAAATCGGCTCTGTGTCGAACGGACTATTAAATTAAGCAACCCTGAATTAACATTGCTCTGAAATTATTTGCTTTTGCTTTGCTAAAAAGTAAAACCAGTAGTTAAACCCTTCCTAGGCACCTAATATCAAACTCGGTTTTGGGGGTGGGAAATTTTGGGGGGATGGGGGTAGTTTTGCTCAGTATTTAGTTTTTTATGTTACATTTTTAAAATTTTTTGTCGTTTTTCCTTTTTCGCTTTGAAGTTGTCAGTTTTTCTTCGACTTAGGATTTTGAATATCCCTTGCGGTATCTCCGCCTTTCTTTTATTTTTGCCTTTGGGAACTAATTGTATCCTTCCACTTCCACAATCATTATGATATTCTTACTTTTAGGACTGATATATATATATATATGCATTTGCAAAAAATATATTTTAATTATTTTGTACAAAATGCAAAAATATTGTGATTTCTTCAATGTACTTTTCCTTTTCTTGAGAATCAAATCTGATAAGCTCGTTCCAAGGACAGAATAAAACATTATTTCGGTCAAAGGTATCAATTCTTGGTCCAAACTGAAGACACATGTCAAGTTCTCTGTAGTTGAAAAAATCCAATGGACATCTACCAGACCCTATCCGATAAAAATCTAATGTATGATTATGAGGCAACAGCAAATTTTGATTTCGATAATTCCTCGTGGCTTTGAACCAGTTTCGATCAGTTGAATAGGTTGGGTTCAGCCAAATTCTGATTAAAATAAGTACGAAGATATCGTGACTTACGTCTTGCAATTTATAGAGACGCACGTTTACACCATAGAGATGACTTAAAATTTCTCCTCGTGAACTTTCCATTTGCAAATGTTAATTTTTTACTCGTCATCGCCTAATAGATAAAAAGAAAAGAAATTGAGAACCAAATCAGACCCTATAGACTATTAAACTTTTTTGTGCAGATAAAAGCCAGACATGACGATTCTTATGTAAAATGAATATCGTCAATATACCGCATATTATCTTACGTTATCATGATTCTACTCATCAATATGGAATACCTGTGTCACAGGTGATAATTACATGTATATATTCCACTTTTTCTCGAGAGTTCATCCTTGATTTGCATTATATTCGTCGTAACGATATAGCTGTTTTGCGTTAAGCAATCACCTATCAATGAATCATGTTGGAATTGTGCTGCACAACTTTTTTCTTTCTATGCAGTGTTTGTTGAATGTCGTTTGACTTTTCATTACTTGTTAAGCATGTTTAGCAATGGTATTGTTTGATTTTCGTTTTCTTTTTCTTTTTTTTTTTATTCCCTCCATGCTATATTTCTATATAGATGCTATTCCAAAACAGTTTGTGTTAAGAGAGGTTACGCTATTAATAGATTTAGAATTTTTACATAATCTTTTTTTTTTTCACCTCCCCAGGGCAATTTTCCTGAATACTTCCAAGAACTTCTTTATTTGTCCCGAATATTTACCTGATCTTCCGTTATTTTGAACATATTATATTGGTGTAAAATAAACTTATCTTACCAGGTTTTAAAATGTGTACGTTTACACAAGACTCATCAGTGACGCTCGATTCAAATCAATTTAAAAAGGCCAAATAAAGTACGAAGTTGAAAAACCTTGACGTTAAACCATTACTTTTTTTATAATTTTGTAATAAAGATAAGTGCACGTGAAAATAAAAATGAAACATGTACTTACCATCTCTTGTGATGTAAAATTTCCAACCAGGAGCAGACTTGGTTATGACTGTATATATGAAAGGATCCCGATGTAGAATGCAAGTTTTTGTTAATGTATTAAAGAACAATGACACGCAACGTTTATTCAGAGACCATTGTATTGTACATTTGATAACAGACTTGACATTTATCATGCCAATGCTATTTTATCCTCATATGTTCCCACAAACTCCGATTTGTGATGTGCTAAAATTTGAATTCCTGTAAAACAGAAAACCAAATTATTCAGAATATTTAGATATGAAAATATTATTTGAAACAGCATATTTTCTTAAATGTTTTTTTAAACATATGATCAACGTTTTCTTCAGTAAGCAAAATTGATTAATCCAATTTACTAGTAATTAATTGTTCAAAATTCTTGATTATAGTGAATCATATCAATGGATAATAAAACACGTGGAATGTGCACTGCAGATGGTGTGATACATTTAATAATATATGGCAAAGATTGGTGTTGCAAAGTAAAGATCGTTTTTAGATCTTTAAAAGAACTGCAGTATTGATAAAAAAGAAGTAGTTTTCTTTTCTTTCGTGAAAAAAACTTACTTGGTTTCGATCAGGGGGCCTCGGTGGCCGAGTGGTCTAAGTAGTTACTACTGTAATCACTAGCCAGTCAACACTGAGGTTGTGAGTTCGAACCCCACTCGTGCGGGTGCACACGACTCCAATCTTAATTGACTAGGATTGTTAGTTTTCCTATCGAAGGTCGGTGGTTTTCTCCGGGCACTCCGGCTTCCTCCACCAATAAAAACTGACCGCCAAGAAATAGCCCAAAAGCGGTGCTTAAAAGTGGCGTAAAAACACCAAAAATCAATCAATCAATTGGTTTCGATCAAATTTTGTATAAGTATCCCAACAATAAGTTACTGTTTGATTCAAAATGTTGTATTCACATATAAATATTTAAATATTAATCAATGACGTATAAAAAAAATTAAAACTAAAGACATTTTTCTTTCAATAAGATCAATATCAATGCTATGATCCCTAACATGTCCATCAAAATTAGTCTAGTATGGCGTATGGGAACAAGGAAACTATTGATATTGTAGGAGCACTAACATCCGTATGTTGCAAGGTGAAAACATGTCCAATAAGAATGTGTCCGTAGAACACGGATCCTCCACTCGCACTTTCATTTTCTATGTTAAGTGGTTCGTGAAATTAGGGTCAAAACTTAAATTATAAAGATTACATCATAAGGAACATGTGTACTAAGTTTCAGTTTGATTGGATTTCAACGTCATCAATTACTATATTGACCTAAGGTTACCTAAGCAGAACAGACGAACGGACAGACGGACGCACACGCCGAAAAACATAATGTCCTTAGATTGGGCATAAAAACCAATAAAGTAGAACATATGATAAATAGTCGCAAAAATTTACAAGACAAAATAAACATTTTATGTTAAAACTTTGGGGTGACAAAAGATGTTGAGTCTGTTGTCGCAAAGATATCCATAGTTACAATAGGCCATATGACGTGCAAAGTGAACGATTGAACGAAGAAAAAATAAAGAACTTAACTATAATAGCACTTTTTTTATTTTATTTTTTATATCAAACAAAAGTTGAGATTAATGCCGGTCTTTAAAATATCAACTAGTATGACTGATTTTTGACAATTATATAAAAGAACATCTTGGTTCTGTACATATATATATATATTATTATAATGTTTCTGTTTGTCAATCATTAGTTTTCTGTAAACTGTTGATTGTCTTTTTGATGTTTATCTATTTCTCCATGATACTAGTATCTTTTTCCTCGACTTTTGGTTTGTATGTCGACTTTGTATATTGTGTAGCTTATTTGCTCCCCATGGTAAGACAAAATATTGATACACCGCAAGCGTCCCCTTAATCAGAGACATTACTTTTCTAATTTACATGACTTTAATAAAGAGTTTTTTTCTCGTATGAATCAGTGTTTAGTGGAAAGTGGAACATAGATTTTATCTATAGGGGCGAGTGACTTCTTCCTAAGAATTAAGCTGGATTCTTGTTGGTCGATCTTAAATGATTTGTGAATGGTTTTGTGGACTGTTTTTGTCAAATCATCTTTTACTTTTTGTCATGTTGTTGTTTGTACATTGCTTGTTTATGAATGTCCACATTCATATTGTCTTGATATTTGTTCTACAGATTCGGTCTTTTTTAACGCATTTTGAATGTCTGATGAAGCTCCTCAGATTAAGACATCTGTTTTGTTTATAATAAGATAAGTTGGACATTCATTGTACTTGCAACCTTAGCCGTTACTATTCAAGCGACCAGTCAACACAGTCAACACAGTCAACGATCATTCACTTTCGCGACAAAGTCACGTCATCTATCTTTCAAAAAAAATGTTTGACTGATCGGACAGATCGGACGTATTGATCCATTTGACCGATTCGCCTTAAATACGTCACGTTGCCTTCATATAAATTACGGAATCGCTGTTTCGTTTCATTTGATAAAAATTGCTCCCCGGAAAAATGCAAATCATTTTAGTACAGACGCCCAACATTATTTTTTAGTTATGCAGCAAAGTGTTCACCCTTCAAAACTTCAGTTCTGTTAGACAGGTTAGAGGAGAAGTGAAATATGCAAATAGAAATAAAATTCAAATCTCATTAAAAATTTCAGATTGTCGTAGATATAAAGGCTGTTTTCTGTTAAACCAGATGAGTGCAAAAAAAAAAGCAACTTAGCGATTGCGGAAATCAGCTGAAATACCGAAATGTTCTAGAACAAATCTAATAATCAAACACTGCAAATATTGTTCCACGACCTTAAGTAAAATAAAGACAAATGGACACTGAAAAAATTCAAACAAATTATTAGTATATATTTTCTTATATTCATCATATTTCATATTTTATTAAAAACAACCCATTCCGATATCAAAATGTTTTATCAGATGGCTACAATTAATGATTTCAGGTAAAATGAAAACAACACTGTAATTCTTTCAAAAATTACAAAACATTAAGTATCTTAACGCTGATATTATTCACATACTTGAAAAACAACTGATCCTGACAAACGTAGACAAACTTAATACTATGTTGTTGAAAGACACATGACAACTCAAAAAGCAAAATAGTTTGTCACTATGTTTGTATTACTAACTGATAAAGTTTTAATCAGGTGTTGAAAGGAGATGTTATAATACAAAACAGGTTGTGTGATTGGTTGAATACGTTCTATAAACGTACGCACTGATTTAAATAGGGCTGACCAATGATCCGAACTTCATTGTTACCTTCATTGTAACCTTCGTTGTTACAATTCATTCAAACTATTGATTTAAATCTAACATACTTCAGCTGTCACGTGAGGGTTTATATAAGTGAATTTCCATAACAAATTGCATTAATTTGTAATATTTGAATACACGTTTTATATCTAGAATTAAGTAGAATTATGAACATTTGTACAGGATTTTGTGTCTTAATCTTTTACAACAGTGTTTTAGGATGTGAAAATACATGTTTATGTTAAAAAAAGGTTAGGGAGAATTATTTTCATCAAAAAATTGACAGGTTTTCCATTCTGCTTTTTTCATTTTATTTTTATTACTGCTTTACTTTGCGTGAGTCGGGTGTTTGAATGATCGATTTTGTCGTTAAAGGGTGACATTTCCATCTAATCCCAAACAATTTATGCGATCATTTTAAGAGACTGTTTGAATACATATCGAAAATACATGTTTTGGAAATATTAAGGTTCAAATATATATAAAATATGAAAAGAAGCTCTTTTGTGGTATGATTTATTTAAGGACAAAAAGAAAGACCCCGTGCAAATGTTGTGTATCTACGTAAAAAATGACATCCCTCGGTGTTTTCTATGACCTAAGACCTCGATAACATTTTCCAATTAATGAGAGTTAGCACAAAACAGACTTGTCAAAACTAAGTATATATTATGTGATATTAAAAAATGCATTTTAAACATCTGACTCACCTCATTTAAGAAAAGGAAGAAGTAGATTCCACTGAAAGCTAACGGAATATTTGTTATAAATTATATTAAATTTACGACTCTTTAAAACGCAATATAAGTTCACAATCAATTAAAAGTGTATATTCCGTAAAACAAATCGGTTTTTTTTATTTAGTGAAACATGACAACAGATTCTTCTGTGTGAACGATGACGTTACGATCTGTATCAGCTGAATTTTCTAAAGAAAAGAATTGTATACCAATGTATCGTTTATACTCTGAAAAAAATATTTAATATATCACACTTATAAGAAAAGAAACCCCATCCTCTACTGTACTTTTTACTATCTACATGTATAACACATGACTTGTAAATTCAAAACAAAAAAATGAAAAGGTATAAGGTACCGTTAACCTTTGGCGTCACAAATAATATTGAACAATTGGTTTCATTGTCGATTTTATTTCCCATTTTAGTACGAAAAATATTTAAATAAGGTAATGAATCATAAAGGTGGGACTTGTTTATATTTAAAGAAAATTATGATATCCGTCGTTATCTCATCTACTGTAGGTACAATGTGAATCAGATGATGATTTTACAAAATAAAAAAAAAGTTATTCCCCTTCCTAAAATCTCAACTAAACTAGACCTTTTGAAAGAAAAAGTTTAACTTCATTTATAAAAAAGAATTTTCTAACGTAAATGCAACTATTTTTTATCGGTATGCGACAGACGTAATATAGGGATTTGTAAGGAGAAATACTATAAGCTTGTCATGAAATAACTTTTTCAAAGTTTGCTTTATTAAACGCATTTATGTAATTATACATGAAATTAAAATGACTCTGTGTATGTAACTCAAAATTCATGATCCTGCATAAATAGTTAGACGAAACGGGTCTGGCGTACAAAATTATAAGCCTGGTATCTTTGATCTGTCTTGTTTTAAGATGCACGGTATCATATAATGGGAAAACAATCAATATGGGTTTTTATCTCGATTCGTTCAATGTAATGATCACCATGACCATAACTAGTAATGGGGTTGAACTTGTGGACAATAATGAAACACATACACCACTGACATGAAGATCTCTACGTTACATGGTATTGAAACATTAAGGAACTTATGAAACATAATAATCAGGACATTACATGTATTGACGAAATTTTATTTTTCATATTAGCCCTATTTTTGCAGAACAACTTAATTGTTTTATGAATAACTATTTGTTTGCATGCAATAAGTTAACGGTTTTGGATATAACTAAGATACATTTTTTTATATTCTTTTTTTTATTTTTAGGAGAAAACAGATACGCTAATCCCCCTAAATTGATGCATTTAAATAAAATGGAGCCAAAAACTAAGTCGTCTAGAATAAATTATGATGCCAGTCAGCATATGTTTAAGTCCAAATACCACTATTTATTTATAAAGTAGATTCTGTAAAGTAAGTCAATAAAGATAAAGGACGGGAATTTCAGATGCCTCTGAAAAATGACTATGTATGTGTTTGTTAGAGACAATTATTTTGCATTCCAACAGGCTGCCTAAGATCACCTCAAAGAATTATTCAAACGGTTCTTTAACATGCACCTGGCATATTACTCATCGGGCTTAATGACCCAGCTTAAACACTATGTGGTTGCATATTAATACATTCTGCACAGTCTGAAGGACGCATATATCTAGCATGGGTTTTATCAGGAATTGGATTAGTTTGAATATAGCCATATTGCTATAGACTGTGAACTTTATGGTGAAAGACGAGCATAAAAGGGCGTTTTCAGTCTTATGCTCGACATCAATCGATCATCCTCAGTAAACAAATCAGTTTTACATGCGAAGTGAAATTAAAACACATCAAATAAACCTGTACAGCTACTTAAAAGATCTCCATTAAGTTGATATAGAAAATAAGACGGATCTGAATTCGAAAAGCAGTATTAAAATATTCCTTCTACTAAAAGAAGCAGTCCAAGGCAGCTACATCTGTTGTTGAATAAACACTGAAAAACCAAAACAAAAGAATCAGAAACGCTTCTAACAGAGTTCATGAAGTCTCATGAAAAATTTAAACGAAATCTTCAGTATTTGAGTGAGATTATTATGTATTTAAAATCGTCCGACCAACGGACGAAAGAATGATTTTGATTTAATAACATGCTCTTGCTGTGGAGGTATGTAAGAACGTTAAGACTTTTATCTGTAAGAAAAAAGTTTGAATATATTATTTATCAATGTTTTAGTTATGCAATGTTCTACTTAAAAATAAAAATAGTTCATAGGATGATAACAACTTACATTTATTAATTACAAGAAGCATTATACATTTAAGATAACATGTTGATCACCACTGTAAAATGTTTTAAAATTTATTCAAATGTATTGGTTATATTCGCGGAATTTTTTATTTTACACAATAAGAGTGTTGACCATAAGAGAAATGGGTTTAACAACTCTTGAGAATTAATATCGCTTGATATCAACTCTCATTATTTGATTTAAATAGTAATAATACACTCGCCGAAGGCTCATTTATTATTTAATAGAAATTAAGTAACTCGAGTTGATATCAAGCGATATCCAATTCGCACTCGTTATGAAACCTATAATTGTCAGCATCTTGTGTTTATACATAGCAACGCTTGTTTAAGTAATATTCAATAGAACATAGCCGATGTTGTAAAACATTAAGAACATCGAGATTCTTATAAAAGATGGGTCAGGTGGCAAGGATGAAATACTTGTAGACAGAAATAAAATATGAAATAAACAATGTTGTGTCTATAATGCGCTTTAAATAGCAAAAGGAATTAAAACATGTAAAAGTAGACAATATGTAAACTGACCAATATCTTTTCATCTCATTGTTGATCTCTACTAACAAAAGTGTAGAACTCAATAGGAAGAGAATAGCACGAAGCAAATGTTATCTATCTGCTTTAAAACATTCCCATGGAATCCAACAAATGCTTTATCAATATAAATCCTACATTCATATTTTTGATATCTCCTAGTACCTGTTTGAGTTTCGTAGAATCACCTATATTGGAAATCCATGCACGTCTCTTTTAATTAGTTAGTGCTACTTTTCCGTTTCCATATGAAAAAAATACTGGGTGATCCATACAAGTGCATATATATTCTAACTGTTCAAACAAAGTATTTTTCCTCAATGAAGCGAATCTATATGGATGTTTAAGTTATTTTTCTTTTAAACCTGCATATTCATAATCTAATATCTACGAAGAATACATTTTATCCTTTTCATTTTAAGAAATATAAACAAATACATCATAAATCTAAAAAGGACTTCCCAAACTTGAATCAAGATTTGTAATACTTACTGTATTCGTCCTTTACTTTTGTATAAGTTAAACCAGAACAATAATAGGCAAGGACTTTCCCATAATATCTTTTCATTTTAAGTTAATCAAATCAATAAGGCGTTAGTAAATGGTAAAGATTTAAAGAATTGCAGAGTAGCGTACTTTTTATAGGCATAAGTATTTTTTATAGGCATTAGTATGAGGTCACATTGACAGTTTTTCTGATATCATTAGTTATGGACAAGTATTTTCTTAATTACGCCTGTTGACATCAAGGTTTTGAATATAGATTAAATCATCTTCGCTATCATTATCGCTATGGTCTGACCGCCCCTCATTCAGTGAATGATCTATTCCGGTGTAAATTGTCCTGTTTTCTATCCCATGAATTATATTTTCCTGTGAATCAACTGGCTTGATTAAAACCTCTGCATAATGTAGACCTGGGGTGCATTCCTGTAATGAATAAGTACACATATTTGAAAAACTATACAAAAAGATAGTTATTCCTTAACATACACACAATTGCCCTCTACTCAAAGTATTTTTTTATAGTGGGATGAGATTAAATGCCCATAAATGATATTGACCCCTTTAAATACTACGTTTATATACTATTTCCAACAAGTTCCTCATTGCCATGATCTGTTTGATTAAAAGTGCATTCTCATTAAATATGTCATTAATAAAAAAAATACCTGACACTCACAGTTTGCATCAAAGAATATTTTCCCCCTACACTACCGATCTATGCTATTGAATTATAAAAAGTAATATGACATGGGTTCACGTCTATAAGAAATTACATTCAGACATTTCATTACCAGAAACACGTATAATTGAAATTAAAAATAAAATTCAATTGACATTATCATGACTTACGAGTATTTTTCCTCGTACGGCTTTTATTGTTGAAACATCAACAAAACTATGGATTTTCTTGAGAAATATCGGTATCTTTCCTATATTTACATACCCAAACTTTTGTATTAAAGTAATTACTTGCAACGAAATGCATGACATTTGAACCTCGAATAAAAAGATATAAAAATTTGTACTTGTATTACAGAACTCTAGAAATGTGCTAAAAAACGAAAACTTTTCATATTATAGGACTCATGGTGTCTAGGCTTGTGTTGTTTGCTAATATTTGTTAAAATGTGGTATCTAAAGCAAAAATTAAAAAAATGTAAGCAAGTCAAGATTATTTTACTTAAATGTACAAATGTGCAGCACTCATTAACTGAACATATTTATAATAAAGAGGAAAACATGTTGATAAGGAAATAATAATACACATATGTATATTTTCATATTTTAAACCAAATTACATCCATTCACTTTTAGATAAGTATATTTAGCTCAACCTTACCAGGAAATATTAACGCTCGTTGTTTGATTAATTTTATCATGTTCTAATAAAAAATTAAGTACATGAACTATTTTTGGTCTTTTTCCTAATATAAAACATGTAAAAGTTTTAAACATTTTACTTATAATTCCCTATTAACTTACGTGCTCTCCATTTTTGAATTCAAACGACCGACTAGATTACCTAGTATAATCTAGTATAATAAAGTTTTTCGACAAAAGCTTTGTAAGACGCATTAAAAAACATTGCATTCCATTGCCGACTTGTTCCATTACTTTTTGTTAGGAAAAAGTCACAAGTGTGTTTCCCAGGAAAAATCAAACGATGCTTGTTGTCTCTTTAATTATCACATTTCCGGTTCGATAATGATCATATGTCTAAAGGTGATGTTATAAGTTTAAGAGGCAACAACCTTATTCCACAGAAAAAAAAAACAAATGTCTATACAAATTCAAGATCTTAGTATTCAGTTTCCTATCAGCATTTCCTTTATAAGTGTTTGTTTTCTGCTTTACCCTAACGAGGATGCTATTGTACCAAAAAGAGGTCGGTGGGGGCAATAAAACCATTTTTTGACAGGACAGGCAATAGCACGGAGAAAAGATTGAAGGCAAAGAGTTTACAAAAGCAATATGAAATACCAAAGATTACATTATTATCTATCATGGGGTGTCTTATTTACAACCAATCACTATTGTAACTGGAGAAGACAAGCCAATACTAATTACATGTAATTTATTAACTGCAGTTGACTCGTTGGTAATTCTGTAATTACTGGTAGCACCTGAGCCCTCAGACACACCAAGATCTGAAATGCAAGATATGTTTTACATGATTTTTTGAAATCATTTATGAAAGAAATAGATTGAGGACTAAGACTTTATAACATCACATTTTTAGTTGAACATGTTAAACAGATACCTAACAGTCTGGTTAACTTATTTTCTTTAATGTAAATATACCGTTTTTATTTAAACCACTTACTATTGAACTGAACACATATTGCCAATTTTATCAAAGCAGAGAAAACTTCTTCCTTTTATCGAATGCCATTAATCAGTGATTTAAAATTTGCTTCTAGGAAATTTATGCATTAATACATAACTAAGTTATGCTCTTCTAAAAGATAGATATGAAGAGAATAAAAATAATTTGCCCGATGTACAATTATCCGTTGATAATATACAATGTGTTAGTAAATAAATTGACAAATTCGATCTGAATGTACTTTCATCTTGTTTTGAAATGAAATGTCTTTAAATAAATTCAGAACGTTTTAAATTTACATGAAACGCCATGAAGATGTAGTTTTTGTTTCAGATTGCATTCGATATGAAGTGCATTATGTGTTGATTTTTGTTTTATGATTCAATCGACAATGCTTCTCAATCAACGGTAAGATTTGTCTTTGTTCGTAGATAATTATGATGCATAAGACATGAAATATTTGAATATTAATCCCTCCCCCCATATAAATACAATGGCTTGTTTTTCATTTTTAATAATAGTGTCAACGTAATTTTATAATTACCTGCATCATTAACATTAATTATTGGTTCGATATATTCTTGAATTGTTCTGTCATCAAATGGTATTTCCAGATCGAAAGAATTTCCATTTGGTGGAACATTTGAATTCTGGTACAACTGATTTTCTACCTATTATGTTTGATTCTGTTTGTTTTGCTCACACTTTGTTGTCAATATAATGAAATTGTATGTGACTGCCATACAAGTGAGAAGTTTCGCTAGCTATAAAACGAGGTTTAATCTTCCAATTTCTAAATAAGGAAATGCCTGAGTCAGGAATATGACAGTTGTCGCCATTCGTTAAATGTGTTAGAGCTTTTGAGTTTGCCATTTGTTAAGGGACTTTCTGTTTTGAATTTTCCTTGGAGTGTTTGATATGTTTGAGCTTTTGATTTTGCCATTTGATTTGTTAATGAACTTTCTGTTGAATTTTCATTGGAGTTCAGTATTTTTGTTATTCTACTTCTGAACAAGTTAATTGTACATTTTGTATCGATGCATAATTTTCTACATATTAAGGAAATGACTGTATCAAGTCAGGAATACGACAGTTATTTTCCATTCGTTTGGTGTGTTTGCCATTTGTTAAATAGACTTTCCGTTTTGAATTTTCCTTGAAGTTCTTTTATTTTTGTTATTTTACTTTTCATCTTGGTTATTCTTATCATAAAAGCGAAGTTGGACTAATGTTTTAATCAGTATTCAATATGAAAACAAGATGTAGATAACAATAATTCAGATGTTATATACGTTCAATTCAAATTAAAAAAAAAGATAAAAATAAACCGACATGAAAGGGTAAACTGACTTTTTTGTATGAAAATTTAATGATCTTCTTTTTTTTAAGAATACAAATCGGATTCAAACTCCTTGAGCAGATATTCTCGAAGTTTATCTTCTGAAAAGGATGTTAGCAATTTGGCAGTCCTAGTATAGCCACTTTGTTTTTTTTTTAGCATATTATGTAATGAAGGTCTTCAGTATCATTGGTTTAAATCAAACTATATTGTTGATTGTCCAGGATTTTTTTTTGTAAAGGTCGAAGGGGTATGTTTGTGGTGTTCAAGTGATTTTGTTCACTACTCTATTCCTTTGTGAATCATTTACACGAGAATATATGTCTTTAAAGTTTAAAGTTTTCGACGGAATACATTAAAAAACAAACTGTATTTCGTGTCTTCGCTGACATATTTCGAAGTGAAACAGTTTTGACGGATTTACCTTCATCATTAGTTAATAAGATCTACATCATTAGTTAATAAGATGGCAAGTCAAAGTATATCTGAACAAGGAACTTGCACAGGTGTAAACGTGAGATTCATGACTATAATCCTTTATCTTTTATATACAAATTAACACATAATTTTGTATTTAAGTTATGTAGGATAAACAAAAGACCACATGCATGACTAATTACCATTTATGAATTCAGTTGCTGTATGCCTGAAATATAAGTATTATTTAAAACATCAATATATTCACATTGTTGACGATACCATAATTTGCAATCAGGATCCAATTGAAATAGATCCGTGCATACTTTAGATATTTGTCATTCAGTAAATGTCATGTATTCGGACATTATTGTCCAGGCACTTTTACAGCAGTTTAATATTGAGTTTTATTTGTTAATGCTATTTAACGTCGTATTTGATTTGACCTTACAACTTTATTCGAGCGTCTCCGATGAGTCTTATGTTAACTACACACATGTCTGGCGTACCGAATTAGACGCCCAATAACTTTAAAGAGTTTTACAACCATTGTCATGTCACTGCTTGTGGACATTTTGATTATGACGGTACTTGCATCCCATGGCCAGTAGTCAGCACTCTAGTCTTGAACAATTATTGACACGATAATATTTTGTAAATTTGATGATTATAAAATGTTGAATTATTCGAAGCGTTTGGGTTTTTTCTACTCAATCAAAAATAGCAGAATTTTGCATAACCGTTTGGATTTTTAGTTTTAAATTTTCTTTAATTTCGGGTTTGATTTGGCCTTACAACGGTTTTAAATGAACCACCACTGAAAAGTCGTGGGTAGACGAAATACTCGTCTTATGAAATAAATCATAAGCTTGATATTTTCAATGAGTTTTTCAATTCACTGGGTCGAAGCCTGCGATGGTAGAAGTTATGTCCACGAGGCAATCCATAGCAAATCTTGTGTTGACATGACATATTATTGATACGGTTCTTTTCTAATGATAGATTACCAATTTAGTTGTAAAGGTATTCCTATTTATATAAAACAAAAAAGACATGTTAAATTATCCTATCTGTCCATATAGGTGAAATGCATGCCGGATTTTACAATGAAGAACGGAGGAAAAGTCTTATTACTCCCCGGCTTCTGCTTAATTTAAAATAGCTTCCCGCGGAGTAATCTGATTACTCCTGGTTTTGAAATATTTATCTTTTTTTCTATTTTGACAATAGTTGTGGATTTTCCGAAATATGTTAATTTCTCATCTATTCACTAGTTTCTGTTTTAATTCAATAATTCAAAACATGCCATATGATGAAAGTTTATGCCTAACCCTCCACGGCACATAGGTATTGCACATATCTTAATTTTTAGATTTGAATTGTAATCACATTTTCTACCTTCCAAACATATCAGTACCGGTTATTTTCATTATTTGTATGACTGGTGATGCCTGCATAATATGATGCATTTACCCTGTCAACGAGTCTACTCTCACTCTATTTGAAACATAAACGACTCTATTTTTATCCGATCTTTTTTTCATTTACTTTCTTCACTTGTGATATTCAAAAGACATCAATATACTGCCGTTAAATTGACCTTACTGCAAGTGCCTTTTGTCTGCCTTTTCTAAAATGTCTGCATTGATCAATATAGGTTCAAAGTATTTTTATGTCCTCTTGACGTTTTGATTGAAGACTACATATTTTTGAATGTTTTGGTATCACTGTGTTCTTGGTGTATACAAAAGTTGAAAGTATCAATTTAAGTAAATGTATAGCGTAAATTATCCAACAACAATGAAACAAATTTTAACAATACAGAATTATTTCCTTACTTATTACATTCCGACAATGCCTGAAAAGCCATAACGACGAGTAAAAGATGTGCATCGTACATAAAAATTATAACAAACGGCAGTCTGTTTGAACAATAATGAACAATAATGAAAAACTAAATATGCATTTTAACAATCAAAAGTCCTTATCAACGCTTTTTTGTTTAATTATTGATTAATCATACAATATAAATATATTTTACCTTTCTGTATCTCTTCGACATGACAAAAGAAAGGAACTCATTATTTCACCTAGAATGTCGAGTTACTATAATGTTAATAAGTACTAGAAATACAACTGGAAGTTGTTTGTCCCCTGGGAGATAAAAAGCAGTACAGTACTGGTTACCCTTTCACATTACCGGAAATGTTACCTGGATCAACCTTTTGGAAGAAAACCCAAACATAAAACTCACAAACAAACTGTTAACCATTTTATTTTAACGACACCTTATTTTTCGTTTAGCCCTTTCTTACCAATTTTTTGAGTACTAGTATTCATATAACAATGTATAACGCAGCTTGAAGTTTGACAAGTTCATGACAATTTATGCGTTTTGCTCATATCTGATGATCGTATGGTGACCAGTTATTAACAATCTCGATCAGCGGTGACTGCCGGATAGTTGCCCGTCCATTGAAGCTACCATGTATCCCTTTTTTTATTAACCGTTACAAACGTAAAAGGAGTGAACTCAGGTGCCCCAGAATGGTTAGCAGTTCCTCCTGTTCCACACGAGTGTACCATCTTTACTTCATTTAAAATTCAAAATCCTATATTTTCATCCTTTTATGTCATAAAATAACTCAAGAAGATTGGATTGTGGCAACGAAAAGAAAAAGGTAGAGACTTAAATGATTTTCCTACATTTTGAACTAAGAAACTTATATTTCTTGTTCCTTAACAAATTTACAGGTTTGATTCCCACATTGTGAACTTTTCATTTTTATGAAGCATTATTCTAGCAGAACTCGTTGCTGTTGATATCATATTGCATGGATTGCTTTTCTTAATCTGATTTCCTATTTGAGGGTTGATGTTTACAAAAAAGCTTACGAACTTAGGGTTCTGAATAAAAGCAACAATAGTATGTTCAATAGTTATAAATCGATGACGAGGAAACAAATCCTGGTTACAAAATAAAACCGAGGGACACACATCAACTATAAGAGGAAAATAACGGAACAACAGAAACACTGAACTGCAACAACAACAACATAAACGCCAACATACATAGAAACGGACTTTTGATAATAACTGCCATATTACTGACTTGGTACAGGACATTTTAAGAAAAAAATGTGGGTTGAACCTGGGTTTATGGTATCATTGATATTGATCTTTATCCTTATCTGTCATTTTAAAAGCGATAAAAATGCGATCATGATTAAGTTGAACATTACGGGGTATCTGTGTCACAGTTAACACGGACATGCTCTGTATGTCGACGCCACAGTCCTATGAACCTTTTCCCAATTATGACAAATGATCAAGTTTATGTCAAAGATGTAATTCAAATAATCTCAATCTCTTTCCTCGACATCAGTGAAAACAGCACATTATCGGATATTTTACTTTCGTTTAACCATAAATGGTTACACTTGGAAGAGTAAGAACAAATATATACACAAATTTGTTACTGTACCAAATACCATAGTTTAGAGATCACAAACGAATCAGACTGTTATATTTTCGAATGGTAAATAACTTGATATAGAAATTATATGACTACCTTAGCCTGTAATATAATGTAATCCTTAATTAAACCAGACTTCAGGGATTACTGCAGTTGTTCTGAGGAGGATTTATGTCAATGTTTATTCATAGTTTGTTTGAAACAACAATGACTGTAATTTCTTCTAAAGTTAATGGAGACACGGGATTATTTTTCAATTGGAATTAACCAAAACATGTCATCTTGCAGTTATGAGTTTAAATGTCCCTCTAGTATCTTTCGCCTCTCTTTTTGCAAATTTGTTAAACCAGGCAATCTCTTATCTTTGTGATTTCTTTTATTAATTACGAACATTCTTTGGAACGTAATAAATAGTTAACACGTTGTTATTACTTCAGATTCTAGCATTATAAAGGCAGTTACTTTTTTCTCAAATGATTTTTAATGCTTCAAAGCCTGTATCTGGAGTATATATCTCGTAGTTGATTCGATTATCTAGAGCTTATTATTCCTATCATGATTTCCTTGTTAGAAGATTGCTGCATAAAAGAATGTTTCAAATGTGAAAGTTTAAGTCATTCGTTCGAAAGTTTTATAGACACCATCAGTTGGTTGAGAATTATGGAATATCTGAGTCACAAATATTTTATAACCCGTTTGCTTCAATTGTCAGAACAACAATTCCTTTCTCTTTATCATTACTGCCGTATCACCGATCGAGACTCATCACCGAATTTGAATTTACAATGAGTAACATGCAGGTGCCATCAGTGTTGCAATATGATCTTAATTTTTACGAGTAGACAAGAGCCCCTCGATTTTTGTAGGGTTCTTGTTGCTCAGTATTAAGATTTCTGCGTAGTGATTTGTGAACTAGTTTATGCTTTGGTTGAACTACGTGTTGTTGCCCTGGCGTTTTCAGTTCCTCTCTACTTGTGTTTTTAATGTCGCTTTGGCATCGTTTTTGATAGTCAGTCTATCATGTATCTTTTGAATACCACTTAACGACATTAAAAAGTGTAGGGTGGCGTATTAAAAAAAAAACTCTAGCACATATTTGCCATATGTTAATGTTCCTGTCCGAACTGAGGAACAACATCAGTGATTGTTATAATAGTGATTAAATGTGTTTGTGTTTTAGAAATTAAGATTTTCATGGCAGATATATCCAATGTCTCTCTTTATCCCAATGTTTATTTTTGACAGTTTTTTCTTACCTATAGTTGTCCCTTTTATTCTTGCTAGAAGTCCAACAATTATGAAAAAACCTCCGAGCAGAACAACAGGAATCGATACTAGCAAAACTTCCAAAGTCGGTTCCTTGTTTCCTTGTTGATTTGTTGGAACTATAAAAGATAAGAATGTATGAAAATATTCATTCACAAAATGCTTAAGTATAGTTGGTCGAGAAATTTAATCAAATTCATAATGTATTGTATATCAATATGAATAATATTTCCATTGACCTTTGATGAAAGTTTCTATTGTTTGTTAACATCCAATAGGTTTTACTGTACTTACATTGAAAATTGGTTCTTTTTACTGTATATCCTGTTGTCGTCGTTTCATTTTCTTTGTCTTTGAGAAGCACATACAATTTAAAATGTTTTATCAATTAAATTTCGTTTTGTTTCAATAACCAACGTCAAATTTCGCTTGTAAGATTTCTCAATAAAACTCGCTTTATATTCCTCGTAATTGCTAGATTTGAATGGGATAAAGGCAAATGATCTCCTAGACTTTTTCCAATGGCTGTAAAACTCTTGATGAGGGGTATCCGTCTGACAATGCAAAATGTTTAGATACTTAGCCGTGTTAGTTTAGTGAGGGGACATTGAATTCAATGTCTCGTGTAGGGAGAGTGTCACGTTCTATACAGGGTACCAATGCCTTTAACAAATTATGTAGTAGAATGTAGATAACATTTTGAATGGCTTAAATAATGCTCCTTTACAAGGTGTCTTTTCTAACTTATAATTTGAATTTCAAATTTCTCATCCTGGAAGATTAACTCAACAGAACTAATGCATACATGAAATATTTGTCAGTATGTTTAACATCAATTATTCAATCCATTAATAAATCTATACTCATCGAATCATTTAAAAACCATTACTTATAACAGAAAGAAGCGAATAAGATATACTAAAGAGAATCAAAACTCATAAGTAGCAGAGAGACAAAAAAAAAAAAAAAAAAAAGACGTTGGTGGTGTCGACAGTTTTTTTCTGGGGCTGTGAAAAACTGCATACTTAAAAATAGATACTGTTGCATTGTATTTACATCTATTGAGCACACAATGAATAGGGTATAGTTCTTTTCAAGTGGCATTCGCAAGCTTAGGGTACTGAAGGTTTGACATATGGTTCAACAGATAACATCTGGAGCACCAAGTTTGGCCCGATATCAGTTTATCTATTTATGCTGTGACATTAACTTGTCCTTTAACATGCTTTCCATTTTTTCCTTGAGTTGAGAGCCATTTGAATAGTCCTTTGAATTGACTACCTTTGGTCGTTGATCCCATATCTTATCATACCAAAGGAGACTCTCTCTCTCTCTCTCTCTCTCTCTATATATATATATATATATATATATATATAACTACTCTAAATATCAGCACAACAATGTTAAATCTGCAAATTTGCGGAAGCAAATTTTTGTTCTTCCCTCGCCGGGATTCGAATTGATGCTATTGGGATATCGAGACAACTAGACCACTCGGCCACCTAGACTGAACATATATATATCTAAATATATATATGTATCAAGTTACGTGTAAAGTTATAACAACCTCCAATATATTGTTAACTGTTCATGATGCACCATCCAGTTAGATAATGATACTATAGGGTATACTTACCTACCAAAGAGACGTTATACCTCGTCTCATGAAATGTTCCATCATTCTCAAATCTGCAGATATAACAACCAGTGTTTTCCTCCAGAAAATGTACTATAATCAGGTCATAGCCTCCTGCATTTTCCTGCAGTGAATATTTGGTTTGGTTCAGCTTGGGGTTCTTGTCGTTATTTAAAAAGTAAACGTCATTTCTCTGTCCTGCATTGTTGACATTTGGACCTAACCATGTCGCTACGCCTTCAGAACTTGAACATTTCAAAACAACAGTTTCACCTTTTTGCACTTTCACTTTGATTGTTTCATTTCCAATGCCTGTGATTGAAGAAAATACGAATACATTTATTATTTTTAGAGTCTTCCGCTACATTTTGTTTCTATATAATTATAAACATATAATTGAAAGGTTTGGAAGAAACACTCGTCATTCTGATTGAAATTCGTATCATTCTACTAAAATTTAATCCTGCTATTGTTGATCTTTCAATCCTTCCAGTAACCGATAGTGGCATGACATCAATGGCACAATCAATAAGAGATGTTTGGTACTACGCGTATAAGAGAGCACCTTTACTACTAAAACAATAGACATCAAGTGGGAAACAGTAAACAGTTATCCGTACAACATGTACAATATGTCCAGCTCTCGCTCACCTCAAGTCTAAATCCATGAACAAGCACTGGGGTTACATTTGTTTTAATAAGATTTCAACCTTGCCCTTTTTTATATCTTTTATGAAAAAAAATCATTTCTGGTGTTTATGTGACCGACGTCACTCAATCATAGCTAACGGTGAACACTAGTACAATGAACACATTTCTCTTCAAATAGAAAAGAATTTTTATTTAAGCACCTTTCGCAATTGTTCCTTCCAGCTGTTGATTTCATGCCGGTTTAAAGCAGAGCTTAAATAAACTATTCGACTGTGAGTTTGAACAAGGTAAATATGTCAGGGCGGATATTTCCAACTTGGTAAAGCAGACATGTTAAGAATACGACTTACAGTATCAAAAATTGAAAGCAACAGTATAGTTTGTGATACAATTGTTTGCTTGTTATTGTGGTTTTGTTAATTATCTGTTATATAAGATTAATTGCATTTCCTGTACATATTTTCATTGTAGACTCTGTTATGCACATTTGTTCCCATGACTGAATGATTGAGAGTGAAAATCTCAAAAATCAACTTAACCCCTCAGTAAGTTCACGCATCTTCCTAAAATAAGTGTCTTTTAATGTTGAAGAGCTTCACAGTTTGTATAGATATCTAATTTGTTTAATGTTTTTCTTGCAATTTTACAAAGTGATATATATTTTGTTTGATTTGCTTTGATATCAATATAATAATTCCCCGGTGAACGTTCTTTGTGACGATCGTTCTTTCCCCAATATAATCGCACATACTTTTTATGCTTTTGAAAAAATATAAAATGTTTTAATCCCTTTACGAGATTTGAACATAGGTAAATGACTGTGGTCTCAATGAAACAAGTGTATTTCAAAGTAATCGAAAAGGCAATAGAAAAAAAAAGATATTATATCAACTTGTAGCACAATGGACCCGATAAATTGACACCGATTGCCTACTTCATACTAGGATCTTTTGAAAAAGGTCGAGAATTTCAGTTCAAATTTCCCAGTATTGAAACGTTCTATGTAAAAGCATCTTGCATTTTTGTATCCATGTTGATAATTAACACGAATGATAAACCTATGTGGCCTATTACATTTAAAGAGTATCAATCAGAGTAGTGCTGATGAAACTAGATTTAGGACAACTATTTTAACTTAAGTGCTTCTCATTTTAGATAACAGGCTTATAATGTGGTACAGCAGACGCAGAGTTTTGTCTAAGTAAGACCACCAGTGACGTTTGACTCCAAATAATTGAAAGACAAAATCGATATTTGAAAAGCATTCAGAATGTAATAAGAAAGATCATGTGATGGTTTTGCAAATATCGCAACCGGAGGTAAAACAAATCAGTTCTTATCTTTACTTTAAGTTCATTTCAAATTGATATTATATATACATTACAAAAATGATTTGCTTTTATTTTGAATTATCTTTCTTCATTTCGTGCTTTTGGTAAAAAAAAAAAATTCATTGAACTTTGTTTTTCTTTTTGGTAGAAAAAGTATTTAAATCACAGATCGGGATTATGAAAAGAATGAAGTACTCTGATGTGGTGCAAGATCTACGTACCACACCGGAACACCCGATATTCCCCTTATTTTGTTTAAACTTGATCGTGTTACTCTGGCTTTACTTTTCAGTGTTGTACTCTTTCTTTGTCATATGTCGGTGTCGTTTCTACCGGTAACAGTCTTGTTTATATTTTTCCTGCAAATCGTGTTTCAATTGAAACATATTATATTCGTTCAAGTTTGAGGGTACGCAAATTTATATGAACTATGGTTTACGGACCTGATGATATCTTAGGGTTAATTCAGAGTCAATTAGCAATCGCGATTGCCTGATGCCTAATCACTTGATATAACTTAAAGTCATCAACGTATTCTAAAGGAGTAACACGACCCGGAATCACATGATCTGCTTACCTTTCCGGAGCATATGTCGGTGTTTGGTGGTGTTCGTGTTGCTCAGTTTTCAATTTTATTTGTGGTGCTTTGTGGGGTTGACCGTTGGTTTTGTCGTTTGACTTGTTTTGCATTTGTTTTGTCAAGGCATTTTAGAACTATGCGGGTTGGGATTAGCTCATTCTTGAAGACCGTTCAGTGACCTATAGTTGCTAACGTGTGCAGACTTTGGTCTATGGTTGAAGACTGTCTCATTCTCATTCGTATTTTTAAATTGTTTGTCTGTCGACGTTTATCGTTTTTTGCAATGGCGTTGTAAATGTTTCTCCAAGTAATGAATTTTATATGTCCCTTGGTATCTTCTGCAATTTTCCGGTATATTTTTCGTCTTTGGATATAGTTTGTAGTTCTGATACATTTTGCATTCGCTGCTGTATTATTTTGGTCTTATATAATGTACCTGAAACCATTTGTATCTGAACTGTTATCGCAATCAGAGCTAAAATTGCTGACATTTTGAAACATGTTCCTCCAATTTTGACTGAATAAAAGAAATCAAGAATAACTGAAAATTTCTTGATACTGGAAGTTCATAGAGGTATGTACACTGTCCCCCAAAAAAATGCAGAAAGCGTTTATTATGTATATGAGTGGGGTTCTTATCAGTTGGAGTAGACAGTTGACTCTGGTTGTGTAAAACAAACTTTGATTTATGCTCTCACTATAACACATGCATTTCAAGTTCGTGTGAAACCAAGGGCGGATCCATATTTAGAAGAAATAAGGGAGTAATATCATCAAATGGTAGAAATAGAGGCTAAATTATTGTTAAAGATTTCATGCCGAAATAAAAATATGTTTTTTTTTCCAAAGAAGGACACCTCGTGATACTGAACATTATTCTTCGTCCTTCACAAATAATAAGCAATCAAATGTGGCATACCATTTTGCGATGAAATACAAATTATATTATAAATATAGTGTGTAAAGAAGGAAACATTCTGAAAGTGGAGAATGATAATAAATAATATGTTAAACCAAGTCAATATAATATCGTTTTGAATAATACAACGGAAACATACATTCCTAAATGACGGACCTGATATCATATTTTTTGTATGCAACTTGTCAATGGTAGTTTTTGTTTGTTTCCGTACAAAAATGGACAAAAAACATATTGCATGTGCTTTTTAAGCCAAAAATAATTGTTTGAAACATAGTACTGCTTAAATTCACGAATGGTTAAATAAAAGAGACTAAACATGTACAATATAACACAACACTGTGTATCCATCATATATTTTTTACGTGTATGGCAGTTGTAAAATTCAAGTCAAGCTCCTGCAAAATATAACAATTCTGTACATACGCATACATGTAAATGAGTATTTCTTAATTATGGTAAACACTTTACCTTTTTAGTTGCTCTTTTTATCCTCAAATATTTGGCAGTTCACACGATACAACATTAATTTATTTGTTATATAAAAATATTGCAGATTCAAATTGGAATTAAATTTTCATTGTTGTCATATATCATTATATCGTTTAATTATTTCCGTATTGTGGCATATTTAATTTGTGACATTATGTTACCGGCACAACTTCCGTAGTTGTATATATAGAAAACTATTTAACAATGGGTTGAACTCAAGTTCAAACTCATTAAAAATGGAAATAAATAGTTGTAATCAAGTTAATTCAAATACTCTTGAAAATTGGAATGTCATAGCCAAAGGTTGTTGTTCAAGTTAAAGACGTCATTCCTGAGATAATTTTTAGTTACGATGATACTGATGATTTAAAAATTATGAACATGTTTTTTTTTAATAATTGATATGTGGTTTTATATCATATTAACATAAAAATAAGAAAATGTCGTATGACTGCCAATGAGACAACTATCCACCAAAGTTCAAATGAAGTGGGTGTAAGAAATTAAAGGCAACCATATGGGATTCGAAAATGTGTAAAACACATAAGTTCATTCTTTAAAAGAAACATACTTGTCTAAAAATCTTAATTCATGTATCCTTCAAATTGTCATAGCACATTAGCAACAGCAGCTTTAAAATTTTTGATAAATATTAAGATTGGCCGATTGACACAAATGAATTCTTAGAAACATTTTATGTGAGACAATCTAGGTATGCAATGTTCAGTTGTATTCTAAGTAGAGGGACAATACAGCTGATCGAATGCATGCTGTATGAAGACATTATACAGATTTATAATGAAAACACTAATTTTATGACACCTTTATTAACCAATGACTTAAAATAACCACAAAAAGCTGACACATACGACTTTAGGAAGGCTTTTTCAGAATCAATTTGAACAAATTGGGTTTATTTCCACTTCAAATACAAGGAACCTAGAAATAAATAATATGCGATGAATTACCCTTTTATTCACTGGTAAAAACACTTTGAGCCTTTCGAATTTTACATCAGATATCTGCTATCAAAATGACGTCACTAACGTATGTACTAAAAATGGCAATGGCCAGAATAGAAATACATGGAGTGACGAAGAAACAAGTTTTTGAAATTAATCTTGTGTCAAGGATAACTTTCGCAAACGATCCTCAATATTTTACAGATGAAGTTTCCCTTTGTTGTACATATAGGACAATTTAAGACACAAAATATATCTCTGACGTAATTGTTTGACAATCAATTACTACAGTAAGACATGTCCAAGAGGTTAACATTTTTTCTGACTAATCTGAAAAAAAAAAATAACAAGTAAGTCTTTTTGGGGAACATTTATAAAACTATGTCATGCCGATTTAGTCCGAACAAAGACAATAGACCATCATGTATTATCGTTAATTTTTTAAGCCAAATCTTTTTAAAATTCGTAGAAAATAATGATTTGACGACCCTTTTAACGTCATTTGTATGTTTAGGTACCAAACATGACGACAATAACGCTATTTACCTTCCATTGAACCCAGTTTGCAATTAAAAATCTGTATTTTTCTCTCGGTCAACAAAGGTAACCTGAACCATGCTTACCAAAAATTGTATTATATGTGCCAACAAAAATACGACATAGATCACATAAAACCGGATAGGAAATGAAAATTTCATCGTTTCCCTTACTTGACAAGAATAACACAAACATTTAACGAATGCTTTTCGTTAAAACATTACCCAACATTTTGTTACGTTAAGATGATGACTTGGAAGTCCAAAACTTTTTTCCGATATTTGATTTTATTATTTTCAGATTTCATCTCTTAAACCTTACGGTTACACCTCATTATAATTATAATTAGGAGACCCTCTGCGATGAAACATGATGTCTTACTGATAGGGTAAGATACTTGTTGAGAGTGATTCCACAAGGGTTCTCAGTGAACCCTACATTTTGCCCTATGAGAAATAAGTTTCTCAACTCATTCTTCCAAAAACTACATGGTTGCCTGAAACACACATATGATTACAATTATAGATTTCGAATACCAATCATTAATTGTTCTAAATGATAAAGTTGAGATTTCTCCAGTGAAAATTCAAGTTTAGATTTTTCATACTTAAAGATATGATGACTGGCAGGTCATCCTCACACTTCCGAAATAAAATGGTGCATTGCTGTTGGATTTATGAGTCCCAAGGAAAACTTCAGAAACTCACCCTTATAATACTAACAAGATAAATGTTAGTATTTATGAATAGTAATAGTCTAATGTGGTCTTATAATTTCAGACAGATGAAAAGATGACTCCCACCATAGACCGAAGTAATTCCTACTTATGATGAATTTCTTAGCAATGCTATAAAGCCGCAGATTGGTTGCTTCTAAATGTAATGATTTTTCTCTTGATTTTACTTCGTTTTTTTTTTGGTTGGGTTTTGTTTTGCACTGAGTTTTGCTCCAGTTATGTTTTATAAAATCCTTTTCCGCTTCCAAATTTCAATTATAATTGTGATTTTTGTCCTTGTTACTGTGCTCCATTGGCCAGAATTGGCCAACACTTACATTTTACATGTAATGATTTATATGTGAGATTATGCATATGAACATCGTGGGGACAATATTGCAGTCATAAATGATATTCACTGCAGAAAATACAGTGACATAATTATTGATTCTGAAGCAGCAGGAGGTAAGCATAAGAAATCGAATTCCTAATACAAGAAATGTGTATGGAAGGAAAAATTCAATATATATTTATAGAGAGTGGCGACAGATACCAGAGGGACATTCAAAGTCATAAGTCGAAAATAAACTGACAACGCCATGGCTATAAAAAATACTGAAAAAGATATTGTGTTTGACAAAGTTTTTTCGTATTTCGTTAGAAAAAAACGACAAAACCCATACATCAATAGCCTACTATCCTGATAAAACCAGCTTTTCAGCAAAGAATCTTGAAACTACGTTGCCAGCGCAATAGAGTTTCTAATTCACCGCTGGTAACCTCTAACTATTTTTAACGCAGCAAGCCTGTAAAGAATATAACATGTACAATGAATAATTACAAAGTCATATGCATGATGGTGATAACAATATATATGTATCATTCCGTTTCAACAGTGATATATCAAACATATAGATTGTTGGGTAGCGGATAAAAGTAAATGAAAGTAGTATCAATTCACTTGATCGATCAATCAAAAGTAAATGCTATTTTGTAAACATGTATTTCAAAACGTCCTTTTTATCTATGATAAGCGGAAAACTTCAAACATACTGTAAAACATATTTGTCTTTTATACTAGTAATAAAAGGAATGTAAGGTCGACGGTAAATGTGTAGACCTCAATGATTGAGGATGTTATATAAATCGAGAAACGGGACAGACGAATTTATTATCGAAGATGACCAGATTTTGCAATGCAAATGAACATCTTTTTTAAAATCATCTGGATGTAAAACATTGGCATTTCAGATATTCAATTTAATGCAACTATGGTTATTCAGATCTTATAACAACAGTTCAGAACCTAACATACATAGTGGTCGAATTGAAGGATCGGATAGATGACCTACATTACGGATCCGCTTACATCCATGCATTGTACAAACGCAAGTTTAACATGACCAACAGGAGACAAACAATCTGAAAGATATCGAGGAATATTTGTAAATGTAAGCAAGAACCCGAAAAAGATTTAATTTGCATCAAGGTAAAACTCAGAATATAAGTGATAAAGTCAAATTATGTGTCGAAAACGTACAAGGTTAAGTTAAGGTAACGACAAGTAGAACAATCATATGATTGAAAATAATGAAAACAATAACGTAAAAACTGTTCATGACACTAAATTGAGACCTAGATCTTACAATTCTAAAAATATACGCCAGCGGGCACTCAAATATCGAATAACTCTTAATAATTAAAAAAACTCAACACTGGGGTCTGGAGCCCGCAAAACATTTTATTTCAAGCAGTCAAGAACTAAAATGTCGTTTGTAAGGGATTCAATGTTCAAAACTAACAAATTACAAAGATGTATGTGTTCACCATGGTGCCAATGTATTTAGTCTAAACCATAAGAAAGAGTCTTCAGGCCTAAAAAATTAAAAAAAATTTCATTACATTTTTTATATCAATTGCGTTTAACACTTCCAGCACTACACCATTGAGGTTAAAGTATTAATGTGTGAACGAGGACAAGAATAATTCAAAATGTTTTTCATCAGTTTCTGTTAGTTCCTATCATAAATAAAATGTTATTTATAAGATTTATCAAGCTATGCACTATTCAAAAACAATGCAAAGTTATTTTACTCATAGAATGATCCATAAAAGAGAGGCTAAAGATACCAAAGGAAGAATCAAAACTCACAAGTCAACGAGAGACCGACAAAATCATGGCAAAAACATAAAAAAACGACGAACAAGGTGCGCCGGAAGGGTAAGTATATATGTTCCACATAGTAGCAAAACACAGCTAGGAGCTCGGTTTCACATATTTAGGCCCGGTCACCGCGGTTTGGAAGTTTTTTATTTGATCTTTGGTATGCGATACACATCAAAATTGACATTATTGGTCTTTAAAAAGCGTAATGTTGTACAATTCTGCCACTGCCAAGGTTATATTAAAATTTCAAACGTTAAAAGACAGAAACAAGAAATTAAACAAAAAATGTAGGTAGAAATGATTCTTTTCTTAAAATCACCTTTTATCGCGTTTCAGTGTCAACTGCTTACCTTCATAAAATGTTAAATACACAACCAATTTTCAAAAATGTGAGACCATTTAATCGTTACAGCTAACATAACATACTTAATTGATTAAAAGGGGAATTTGCAAAAATATTTTTGCAAATAAGGTTACAATACACGATAAGCAGTGTGGTCTTGCATTTTCGCCTCGGTGGATTTTTCAAATATGAAAGTTATTATGCACTAAAATTTATTATTAGAAAGTTGAATATGATATAGACTTAAAAAATTGGTTTATATGAGCATTGAGACTTTCTTGGTATAATTTCTGGGCTATTTTCTGTTTGACAGTCCGTATTATCATACTCATACCGGTCATTGGTCCAGAGATTATTGAAGTTAGCGGCCGTTTTGTTATTGGATTTTCGAAATTCAATATCCAACCGGCTGCTAGCAGTCGGTTCAATGTTTAAATGTCCTAGTCATAAACATTAATAAAAGTTAGAATATTAGTTTACATAAAAATACAACAGCCACAGTTTAAAGAAAAAAAAACATGTAGGAAATCGTTTAAGAGCCTTACAAGTTCTCGTTCTTCTTAATACTCCTTGTCCTAAAAAATAAAGCCTTCCATAAATCAAAATGTCCTCTGTTTGATGAACAATTTTTTTGTCAATAAAATGAAATCAAAGAATGTACTTTTAAAACTTGATATTTCAATAGACAAAAACAAATGTACGCTTTAATAACGTTTGAAAATAAGAATATAAATAACTATGGAAAACAATTATATTTTCGATTGACATGATAATAGGTAAAGTCTTCAATCTTAATAATTAATAATAATTATGTATTCAGTTAGCGCTAACATAGATACAAATGACGATACAAATGACACCAAGAGACATTTGGGGAAACTTATAGTCTTCGATGATTACGGAGACACAACGTGCCAGTATGATATTCAAAATATATAGCAAAAGAATACCGGAAACCGCTTAAATGACCATGAGACCCTATGGTCTTTCAATGTCAATAAGATTTGATTATACATTGGACAAGGTATAGATACAGATCCTAGAAAAAGATTTTCACAGAAACATTTTATCTTCGATATGAACGGAGAGCGGGAAGCGTCACAAATTAATAAATGAAAACAACACGTTCTAAGTTTCATGCGTCCAAAGCGCTTTTCTGGATTTACATCAATCAGGAACGCTCAAAGCCTAATATCTGAACACCAAAGAACCGAAACAGTTGAAGAGCTATATAACCTTAAAAAATAGCCAAATCCATCTTGTAAAATGATTTCAGCTGTGAAATATGAAAACAACACGTTATGAATTTTATGCGTCTGAATCGCTTTTCTGGATTTACCTTCATCACGAATGCTAAAATACGAATATTTTAAAGCCAAATATGTATAAGAACTGAAACAGTTGAAGAGCTTTATTTCCAAAAAGGACTTTAAAAAAGCCAATTCCATCTAAGGTCAACTTTGCCTGAGTGAGTTGAAACCTTAGTTTTTAATAATTTCAAAATGTATTTATGGACAATTTTAGAAAGGGGTGTTATTAATCATGTCAGTTCCAAAGTACTGACTAATGGGCTGATGATGCACTAGGGGACTGATAGTCCACCACCAGAGGTATCGATCCAGTGCTGTAAAAAATGAAAACAACACGTTATAAATTGCATGCGTTTGAAGCGCTTTTCTGGAGTTACCTTCATCAGAAATACTCAAAGCCGAATATTTGAAAGCCAACAATGAATAAGAACCAAAACAGTTGGAGAGCTTTATTTCCAAAATGGACTTAAAAAAATAGCCACATCCATCTAAGTTCAACTTTGCCTGAGTGAGTTGAAACCTCTGTTTCTAATCATTTCAAAATGAATTCAAGGACAATTTTAGAAAGATTTGTTATAAATAATGTCAGTTCCGAAGTTCTGACTACTGGTAGGGACTCTGTGGGAACGTCACGTCAATAAACTCATATCTGCCGTAATGCATAATTGGTGTTTTCGACGTTGGTAAAAATTAAAAAAAACAAACTTCGATGTCAGTTAAAAATAAAATATCACAGGAAACTTGAATTTTAGCTCTTCAAACTAGGCTAAATAGTTGTAGAATTTACTTTTTGTATCTATATTTCATAACAATGTGAAAATCGGTAATATTATCCACAACGTTTATTTTTCGCTATCATATGCAACAATTTAATATCCTATCGGGACCTAGCGCTATTTATAGAAACGTAAACAGACATCAAAGTTTTGCATGCATCATCCTGAAGTTGAGAACAGTAAAATTTTGTAGGTATCCTAATCCAATTTCGTCAATAAGGTGTCTAATTTTGAAGAAAATCAACAAAACTTTGAGTTTTCCCCCTAAAAGATACCCCATGTTCACATATTTTTTCAAGGATCCATCGCTCCCCGCAATCCACAACATATTATCTTTACTGCAATGTCCAGTTTATGTAAATGTGTTACGAATTGACGAGGCGCCAGTGTGTCAAAGGCGGCAAGGTCCAGCATTAAAAGAACCATAAAAAACGCCGTAACGTTAGATTTATTCACTGTTCACATCATCATGCAGTCAGTTAAACTTTCAATTTCTGCTTAAAAGTTTACACTGACGAACGTAATGGTTGCGTTATTCACGATCCATTGTTGTCAATTACTCAGATTATAAATTCGAATACAGATTTACTTGCACAAATACGACAAAGATTCGCTCGAAAACTAACTTCGTGAAATATTGTCATTATAGATACCTGATAAGGGTTAATTCCCTTTGTTTATAAAAAATAGTTTAAGGTACTGTGCAGGATATTCTGAACACTTGAATTTACATAACTTTATAAAAATTGTAATGCAATAGTAAGAGTTAAGTATAAATAATTTATTTACTCAACCAATTAATACTTTCCTTTAAAGAAAAATATATTATTATAATTGAATTCAAACAAAATATGCAATACAAGCGACGTAAAATTTTTCTATTTTAAAAATAGAATGGTCCAGGTTTTGTAAAAATGTTGAAAAAATAAACTACCCCCTTTTAAAAAAAACAAAAACAAAACAAAACAAAACAAAACAAAACAAACATAAAACAAGACGAAAAAAGAATTAACAACATCATGTTTTATCTTAAAATAATATGGATACAAACAAAATAAAAATAAGGATATGTGGTATGATTGCCAAAGAGACAACTATCCATCAAAGTTCAAATGAAGTTGATGTAAGCAATTATAAGCAACCGTACGGCCTTCAACAATGAGGAAAAAACCATACCCTATGGTGGGCTATAAAAGCTTGTTATTGATTGTCTTCAGTTATTACCATTCAGTATTGATTAATTTTGAAGGAAACAAGTATAATATTTATAATTCTAATGCAATTTTTATGTTACATTTTTTTTTATTGGCTAAAAGTTACCGTCAAATCCACAGTTGACCAGTCGTAACTAAGGAGGGACTCGCCATTTTGAATTCATGGATCAACAAATGTTCGATTACTACAATATTATCGAAAATAAAACAACACCTACCTCAAAATCGCCGTTTTGATGTGATTTTATCCAAATTTGAATCGTAGAAGTAACGAAATAACCTTCAGTTTGTAAGTTTTCATTTGTATGACGTCATGTTTAGCCATGACGTCTTTGCGCCAAAATCATTCATGAAGTTTCGCGGAATTTTATTAAATTTCAAATTTATACATTTTTTCAAGCTCTAACGTATTATTTCTTTTTGTAATGCATTAGAATCGGAATAACAGTACTGTAGTTGAAGAGTTGCCACCGTCAATTTTGATTTGACGGTCGCAAATATCCGTTTTACTGTCTCCGCTACGCGTCGCAAGTAAAACTGCATTTGCGACCGTCAAATCGCCAATTGACGGTGGCAACTCTTCAACTACAGTACAGTTATTCCTTAATAAGCATTTGATTCAACATTGAATTTGTGTCACGGAACACATACTACATGAAACACGTCTCCTTTAAAATATTACACTTGTACGAAATTGAACTGATCTTTATTTAAATCGATCTTAAAAAGACCAGTTCGCGTTTACATTTGCACAAGCAAGATCGATCGAGATCGATCTTATTTAACCCAGCAGGCACACAACGTTGAACCAACGTTGAAAATATGTTGAAATTTGGTTGTAGCGTTGATCAACGTAAAATCAACGTTGTATCAACGTCATTCCTATCAACGTTTAAGGGCATCCGATACAGTTTCTCGATATAATGTCATTTTTATAATTTTGAAATATGTTGTAGGCATTGGCGAGTTATAAAATAAAACACAAAATAAAACACAGGTCACCGTGCTTGTTTTCGAGAAAATTGAGGCGGAAAATTGGGGATTTGTGCAATTTTGTAAAAAAGTTAGGCAATGTTATAAAATTTTTGGAGTAGATATTTTTCGTCGTAAATTAATAAGATCGGGTTCAATCTGAAGCTGTAATAAGTGACAATAAGGAAAAAAATAAATCCCTACAAGAATGACTATACAGTTATTCAAGCCTTGCTTGACATTGCGGACCAGATGCCTAAAGTGGTTTTTTTTAACCTAAAAATATGGAAACAGAGTGGTTCTGAAAATGTCATTTTATCATTTTCTTCATTGACTGCATTTTGTCATGCTTTCTCCAAATCTCAAATAAAAAATATATGTCACCGTGCTGGATTCGAAGATAAACGCGATTTATCCTAAAAATTTCGTCCCCCCTTGGTAACCTCAACGTTAGCGCTAAAAAGCACGACGTTGCTGGCAGACAATATCGACGTCTCACGCCAATCGTCTCTGCAAGTTATCGGCGACATTTTTCAGATGTATAAATATTGCTTATAAAGAGCTATCTATAAATTGGTAATATTTGGGTCAATGATTACAGTTGAATAAAATTTGGAGGCTCCTAACCAGTTTTAAATATAAAAAAGAAGATGTGGTATGATTGCCAATGAGACAACTGTCCACAAGAGAAGTTCACTTGTATATACTTATTTCCACTGGATCACAACACAAAGGTTACTTACATGAGGTCTTTTCCTGCAAACGGAACTTGTCAGAATACAAAAAAAAAATCTTATAAAGCAGAATCTTCAATTTGCTAAAGGCGGGTTTTACCAGACAGAGAAACTATACCATAAATTTTTCATAACTTTTTATAACTTTTAATTTGGCAAAAACGATTGAATTGATATCTAGAAAACTGGACATGTTATCTATACATCCCCCCATAACTTTGGGTTTGTTCTTGTTCCTTTTTATTCCTCTTCCAACTTTCAACACTATACCCTCCCAAATTACGATTTTAAAGCAAGTCACTTTTTGAAGCATTTATAATCTTGTACTATTATACAGGCCTACTTCTTCTCAGTATTTAATGCTTTTTTTTTTTTTTTTTTTTGGGGGGGGGGGTTGCAAGTTGCAATCAAAATCCAAATACTTCTCTTATAGCGTAATTTTGTTGGTAAATAACTATAGATTGTTTTTTCCACCGCACGGCGCATTGCGGGGTACATAAAATATCGCACGTCCGTTCCTCTGTCTGTCCTTCCGGTCCTTCCGGTTTATAAGATTTTTCAAGTGTACAATTCTTGCCAGATTTTTATAAAACTTATATCGTATGGACACGTTCGAAAATCAGTGCCTATCAACTATTTTTTAAAAGAGCTATGCCATTTGGAAATTTGGAAATATTAATTATATTGGAAATTGCATTGTATTTGCTGTCAATCCGTCATTTTTCTAACATATTCTTAAAGGCAGTGGCTATTTTGCCGGCTCTGGCAAAAATATCCTCTTGGGTGCTATTTTACTGGCTCCGGCAAAATAGCCTACTTGGCGCTATTTTGCCGGCTCCGTTTTTTACTACTTTGCCAGTCTTATTTCAGATTTTTAATCAAGACTATGAAATATATTTTTTAAGGAAACTATACATGTACATATTACGTTAATTTCTATTGAACATTGAATGTTCGAAAATGGAAAACAACAAATTTGTTATCAAACAAGCTTGATTTTCGACTGATATGAAGAGCTGCAGCCGGTTTTGGATTACTTTAAAACGTTAAACGAGAACTATAAATTTCATGAAAACCGGACAAAACTTTAATAATAATCTATGGTGCAATAAAATATTATAAGATTCATAAAAAAAATATTGTACACACGATGCATAGAAATCTAGCTATTGGCAGCATTTATTCTATGAACGTTGAATACTGAAATGCATATATCTGTAAATTTTGCAAAATGATGCAGACGCAAAAGAAACTAGTGTTATGTTCATTTCATGTGTGCAGTGGCAGCACCTTTCTTGTGCCAGACTTTCACCATAAAGCAAGGCACTGGTTTTGTAACGCTCGTAAAGCAATTTGAGGTTGATGGGTGTTATTTTTTGTTTCAAAACTTATAGGATATTTTATTAAAAGTTTTAATCAGAATGTCGATTTTTATATGGGTTCGTATGCTTTGCTTATGTGTATTATATTTTTTTAAAGAAATAGTTTTAGACTTCCTATTAAAGAAAAAAGTACTAGTATCACTTATTGAAAGTAAAGAATATCAATTTTAGTATGCACGTTTTGTATAAATGTTTAAAGAAGACATAGTTCAGTTGTATAGAGATTTTTTATTGAAGTGTATGTTTCTATATTTTTTCTATTCTTAATTTCTATACTTCTATTTTAATGTCGTAACTACAATACCCTTCCCTTTTCACGAATGTGACCTACCGAATTTGACTATTTACCGGATTTGTAATAACATAAGCAACACGACGGGTGCCACATGTGGAGCAGGATCTGCTTACCCTTCCGGAGCACCTGAGATCACCCCCAGTTTTTGGTGGTGTTCGTGTTGCTTAGTCTTTAGTTTTCTATATTGTGTCATCTGTACTATTATTTGTCTGTTTGTCTTTTTATTTTTGGCCATGGCGTTATCAGTTTGTTTTCGATCTATGAGTTTGACTGTCCCTCTGGTATCTTTCGTCCCTCTTTTTTAATCTTGATTAAGACCGGCAAAATAGCAAAACTCTATATAAATCGCTATTTTGGAGGAGCCGGCAAAATAGCCACTGCCATTTGTAAAAAGGTTTAAAGAACAAAAAAAAAATGTTGGTTATTGCCTTTTGTTGGATAAAATACGTGCAACGCGGAGGAAATTGGAACTTTAATTGTTCTTTTATTAAAGTTGTATCATTGTTAACATTAGCGGCATACCATTATTGATTTAACATTAATAAATGGAATAAATTGTTCAGTTAGGAAATTTACTTCTTCATGTATCGTTAATTATCCATTTTTAGATGGTGACGTTCCCTTGTCACCATCTTACGGTGTTTATATATCTCAACTTGTACGATTCGCTCGTGTATGTAACAATGTTTTAGATTTTAACGAGAGAAATTTATGTATTACTGAAAAATTATTACACCAGGGTTTTCGATATCACAAACTAGTCAAATCATTTACTAAATTTCATCATCGGTATAAGGACATCATTCGTAAATATAGCTCAACATGCAGACTTCTTATACGTTCAGGTATTTCACATCCATTTTTTTATGGAAATATTCTTTATAAAGCACAAAAATGTCAGTATTCACCTCAGAAGCTAACAAAACCTTTAAATAGACTTATTAAGAAGGGATATAGTTACGATACTGTTGTCAGGTCATTAAAGATTGCATATTTTGGCGTTAATATTGATTCACTTATAGGGTCTTTGCATCGGAACTAAACACATTTATTTAAAAACCAGTTGTTGGCATGACATGGGTTATGTTCTTCTCATATATGTTATGATGGTATGATACTAAACCCCTAACGGGAAGGATTGTGCCTGATATTCATATGATGAAGACATAATCTGTCAATCAGTTTAATTGAAGTCTGGAGCTGGCATGCCAGTTAACTGCTAGTAGTCTGTTGTTATTTATGTATTATTGTCATTTTGTTTATTTTCTTTGGTTACATCTTCTGACATCAGACTCGGACTTCTCTTGAACTGAATTTTAATGTGCGTATTGTTATGCGTTTACTTTTCTACATTGGCTAGAGGTATAGGGGAAGGGTTGAGATCTCATAAACATGTTTAACCCCGCCGCATTTTTGCGCCTGTCCCAAGTCAGGAGCCTCTAGCCTTTGTTAGTCTTGTATTATTTTTAATTTTAGTTTCTTGTGTACAATTTGGAGTTTAGTATGGCGTTCATTATCACTGAACTAGTATATATATTTGTTTAGGGGCCAGCTGAAGGACGCCTCCGGGTGCGGGAATTTCTCGCTGCATTGAAGACCTGTTGGTGACCTTCTGCTGTTGTCTGTTCTATGGTCGGGCTGTTGTCTCTTTGACACATTCCCCATTTCCATTCTCAATTTTATCTAAATTTTCGGTATTAGTTTTTAAAAATCATTGGTTTTCTGCGCTGTAATAAGATGTCAGAAAATCGGATCCAAATCAAAATTTGATCATGCATGATGAATGATAATAATAATGATATTAGTAACACTAAAAGGGTCAGTCGTCTTGAGATTGCTCACTATATGATATTTTGTTGAAGATCTCACGGAAACTTCAAAATGAGGAACAACAGAAACAGTAATGTGTTTAATTTCTTACAATTTTATTGGACTGTTATCCTGTTAGAATCAAATGCACTAATATTAATGGTGTAGAAGTTAGCATGCGTGAGAAACAGAAATTGAAGCATCGATTATACAACATATCGTTCTTATTACGGAAAATTACACGCATAACGTCCCGCAGAAAGTGACGTTTTGCGGGAATTCGAACGCTTAACGTCGCCGCCAAGAGTTAACTCCCTTGAAACTGTATCGGATGCCCTTAAATCACGTTGTTGAATCAACGTTGATTTGTGGTTAAAAATACCAAAGTTGAACTGTCAACCGTGAATCAACATTGAATTTGAGTTGATGCTTTCAATGCTTTAATTGGTTGAAAATATAACGTTGATAAAAGGTTTAGTTAATGTTGATGACTTTAAGTGTCGACCAAAATTTCGTTCAAGATGAGATTGAACCAACTTTGTATAGTTCTTTTTGCTTAAATAATCACTTTTTATTTAAATTGGTTTACTGATGTTTTTTTAATAAATTCAATGATTACTGTTGCATATATAAATTAATCTTTTAAAATAAAAATATTACAATTACTCGAAACGGATATCTTTTCTAATTGGCGCATGCGTATGAGGCAGACATTTCGAATTTATTTGCGCCAATTTGATTACCACATCAAGTTAACAGTTGCTCTCAGCAGTGCAAAGTAAGTATAATTTTCATTTATTGTTTGATTTAATAAGAGTTATATGATAATTTAATGAATTAAATAGTGTAGCTGTAATTATATGAGTATAGTGATTTAAGCAGATCAGATATAATTTATAATTATACACATAGTTGTCATATTCCAGCAGTTAAGATACACACAATTGTTTTAAGTTTCGGGGAACAACAAGGTTGACCTTAAGATATATTTGTACATTTATTGGGTGAGGCAGCTTATTATGTAAAGACTTGGAAAAAGGGGGAGTGTGTTTATGAACAATGATTTGGTAATTTAAAGCAAAATCGTATGGCAAAGAATTCTATCATTGCAGATATTGGGATGGTGGAGTCATAATATATCATGGAACTTCGGATGAAATTGAAGAATTTATTCGTCTGGCAAGTAATAATAATCAATTATTGAAGTTCACATATGTGATCTCATACTAGTTCTTTTACATGTTTTATGTGTTGATATAATTAAATGTCAAAGATTTACAACACATGTCATTCTTGACCTTGCAACACATTTAAAACAAACAAATTCTTTTCTCTGGGTCAGAATAGATGTCACTCACAGCATGTATTCCGAGGATTTATTAATGAAGCAATACGGCAGATGAGAAACATGTGTGACCATAACAAATTAATACACAATGATCTGACCAATTCTAAAGTGGTTTATATGATGACATCGAAATAGATGCTTTATCAATTGACCGTATTGAATTATTACAGCACAAAAAATTCAAGGAAATAGAAAATATTCCTATAGTTTTAATATCTAAGCTTAATCCATATGCATGTAAATGAAAAATTAAATAAGACGTATCACGAAAGACTGGAATTTATTGCAGTTTGAAGAAAAATGTAAACACAGGTTCAAAGTTGAACTACTAGCTTCTTGCGTTTAGCAACCATGCCGAAAGTATCTATTGATGAAGAATTTAGTTGTAACATATGACATATATTAATATAGTTAATTATACGTGAATAATATTTATTTTGAATTATATTAAAGTAAAGCATCTTAAGACGACCATCCAAAGCTTTATCTGCCGAAACACTAAAAAAGTATATACAGGGACCCTATCACGCAATATACGATGCGTTGTTTTATGGTTGTTTTATAATAACATTAGTAGTTGCTGTAAAGTTATCAGTGCTTGCGGGGCATTATCGTATCTTAAGAGGAGTGACTGTCAAGTTCTCGGTGCTTGCGGCGCATTATTGTATCTTAAGATGAGTGACTGTCAAGATCTCGGTGCTTGTGGAGCATTTTTGTATCTCAAGATGAGTGGCTGTCAAGATCTCGGTGCTTGCGGCGCATTATTGTATCTTAAGATGAGTGACTGTCAAGATCTTGGTGCTTGTGGTGCATTATTGTTTCTTAAGATGAGTGACTGTCAAGATATCGGTGCTTGTGGGGCATTATTGTATCTTAAGATGAGTGACTGTCAAGATCTCGGTGCATGTGGTGCATTATTGTTCATCAAGATGAGTGACTGTCAAGATCTCGGTTCTTGTGGTGCATTATTGTTTCTCAAGATGAGTGACTGTCAAGATATCGGTGCTGGTGGGGCATTATTGTATCTTAAGATGAGTGACTGTCAAGATCTCGGTGCTTGCGGTGCATTATTGTATCTTAAGATGAGTGACTGTCAAGATATCGATGCTTGTGGTGCACTATTGATTCTCAAGATAAGTGAATGTCAAGTTGAAACCCCATTAGCGTATTGTGAGATATTCAAACTATAATTTAGGATTAAAATTAATTATAAAGCCTTGATTCTCAGAGGCAGAGCTGGGGAAGGTGCCGGGTACCCCTTTTGAGGGAAAAAACGGTTGATTATATACGGATTCAATGAAGCATGACTGGAGCGACCCCCTTTATTCAGTCAGTGGACCCCCTTATGAAAATTTCTGGATCCGCTACTGATTCCAGAATCTTGTTGACGAATCTTGTTGATTCTGGAGGACAAATTTCACGTAATGCTACAATAAAAATAATTGAACTTAAAGGTTTTCAACCAATTTATGAAAGGTTTTGGAAGTCCAAATTTTATAAGCGTTTCACACATATGAAACTTTTTATTTTCAAGTTAAAGAGGAAGTTGACAATTTGGAAATGCTGCACTTAATTTTTTTTTTTTTTTGTAGATGTCTAACCAATAAACCCGTGTCGGAAATTACATACCGGGTATAAAGAATAAACATGCCTTTGGTGATTCAAGCTAGTTTGAAATAATAAGAGGTGAGTATTGAAATATATATCATTGTTTTTTCATATTAAAAATTGTGTGAGAATTTGTCTCTTTGTCTCTAAAATCTTTGGTTTTTTTTAGAAATATTTTTATTTTCTTATATCTGAACTCAAGTTAAAAAAAAACACCACATGGTCGCTCTCAATAGATATTTAAAGAAATAACAATAGCATTGCACAGAGATTATTTGTTCACATATAATAGTAGTATTCTTTATTTGAGCTGCAGAATGATATTTACGAAGTTATGATAAAGATAGTACAATATGTTTTTTCTGTTGCAGAAGCTGTAGTTAAAGTGACGAATGTGCAACAGAGACCACAATATGGAACTACTGTGCAAGATACCTAAAATGTGCCCCTGTTATATCTGGGAATGTGTCTAGCAGAAGGACTAAACTTTTAAATAAAATTAATTATTCAGTTTGTGTTTGTTTAAAATTGTAAGATGCATATGTGAGCAACTTGGTATATAATTACTTTTTTATGTCACAAACATATTTTGTGTATGAACAGAACAGTTATAAGCACAACAAGGTCCGGTCTATAAAGACAAATAAAGTTACAAAAATGTATGCCAACTAACACAACAATAAAGTTTCGGATTATCTATGCCTGATAAGGTTAATAAGTTGTGCCTGTTCTTCTTGTCAAGTCTTGAATCATAAACATCAGATTCAGAAATGAGTGGTCTACTTACCAGTATTACCAAAACAAAGAGAATGACTTATTTTCCACTTGATCATAAAATGTAGAGAAATTTAAAAAGGGAAATATTCGAACAGGCAGAAATCTCAATGACATAAATATTGAATTCTGCAACAGACTACATGTACATCAACCACCGACGCATGACTACTCCCACTTAGTACATATAATTTTGCGATAGTTTTATTACACATAAAATAGTATTGATGGATATAATAATTGGTAATGATTTCAGCTGTTATCAAACCTCAATTTAACCAATGTTCAACATCCTATTCTCAACATTGACCACATTTCTAGTTTCAACTTAAATAAACCCTAAAACAGTCTACCTGGACACAAATCCCACCTATTTTCAACATACACTTACCACAGTTCAACCAGCTTTCGACCTGATTTCAACATACACTGACCACAGTTCAACCAGTATTCGACCTGATTTTAACATACACTTACTACAGTTCAACCAACATTCGACCTGATTTCAACATACACTAACCACAATTCAACCAGGATTCGACTTGTTTTCAACTTGCATTGACCACAGTTCAACCAGCAATCGACTTTTTTCAACATACACTGACCAAATTTAGACCAAAATTCAATCTATTTTCAACGTTGGAAGCTGACGTTGAATCAATGTTATGTCTTCAACGTCATATCAATTTTCAAACCAACACTACTTTTCAACATTGATTCAACGTTGAAATCTGACGTTTATTCAATGTTGAATCAACGTTGTTGTGCCTGCTGGGAATCTAGATCGTTTACACTGCAACATAAACAGAACCGGTCTGACCTGATTACTTTACATTTCGTAAACAAATAATCGTAAAAATAGAATTGAATAATAACGAGTGCATTTCGCGCGGACAATCACACGCTTCAAAATTATGGAGAAAATAGTTGGATCATTGGAATTTCGTATGCAGTTATCAATTATCTTTTTGGTTAACACGTCACAAGTCATTAAACAAAGAAATGCGAGAAGACTATCACTTAAAAACAAACTGTCAATGCCTTTGAAGATGATGATTTGCAGCAAAGAACTAAATTTATCGATTCAGTAGAATGATCCAAAAACGGCGGAATCTTTTCCCATCCATCTTTTTTATACACGTGTGTTTTTGCCGCCGAACATGCGCAGATTTATTTTCATATCTAAATATATCATTCACAGGGGCGGATCCAGCCATTCATAAAAGGGGTTCCTAACCCAGGATAAAGGAGGGTCCAACTATATGTCCCCATTCAAATGCATTGATCGTAAAAAGGGGTCAAATCCGGAACCCCCTTTGGATCCGCCACTGATTCACTTGAAGAAAGATCGATTCAAATAAGATCGATCTTTTTTAAACCACCTCTGGAGGTGGACTTTTTTAGTCCGATTGAAGATCGATCTTTCCCGTTTTCATCAGACTAAGGAAAGATCGATCTTTTTTAAAAGTGTAAACGGGGTCTTTGAAAGTTACATAAATGCTTCCAATCAAAAAACACTAAACCACTCACTAAATACATTTCGAAATTGCAAAATTGCTGCACTTATTTGAACCAAGCGTATGACAAAGTGTTGCATGTATATGTTTAAAATCTTACAACATGTATCAAGTTGAATTAAGATTTTTTTACCACGATACAGTTTATATTAATGTGATTTAGATTTACATGTAACAGCGTTCATTCATAATAATGTCATTTTTCAAACTATATATCCTTGAAAATCTTAAAGTTCCTTTCAAATTATATATATTATGTATAAATTAAAGAAAGTTGTATTGAATCTAGCTTTTTTTAGCCCAGATGTAATGTTTCTAAGCTTGAACATTTTGTAACCTGAATTAAAAATATGCATGGCTATACTATCCCTTTTTCGAACCAAATTGTTGGCCAAGGTTTTTCGGAAGTAAGACCCTTATTGAGTTGGCTGTACTTTAGCTGTTTGGTATATAAGATGCATAAATACGAAGCAACAGTATGTCAACTTTAAATTTGAAGCCTTGTTTGCGAAGAGTATTTATCTTTCTGCAAGGCAAATCCACACACATACTTAACAATCCCGCTATAACGTTCGAAGTCTTAATTTCCTGCCCTTCATTCCGCGATCGTCTATTTTTGAAGACCATAAATAAATGAACAATTTGATTTGCTAACTTATTGAGCATATATGAAATGTTTGCCACTGGACATTAAGCCAATTATAATTATAAACCACATATCGTGTCATGTATAAAGATCAATCTACAGATGAATAAGAATTTCTTAGCTGGTTTGACTCCTTCATGTGAAATAGTTGTCGTTTTCATCCACCACCACACGGATTTATTCAAATACATGCATTGTAATATTTCGATTAAATATTTAAAAAAAATAACATCTTATTATTCAACAAGTTTTTTTTACTTGGAGGTTACAAATCCGAAGTATTCTAGAGTCTAAATCAATACATATTGAAGCTTTTACAAAAAATTTACACATATCTATCTATTAATTCAAAAGGTTATCCAGTGCTATATATTGTTGTAGGGACAGTTTTAAAACAGTATGTATAAACAAAACATTATAAAATGATATTCAAAATTTTGCATTGAAAGACATCCTTAAAATAACTAAAATGATTTGTATTTGAAATACAAGAAGGAGCGTTACTTTGCAGTTTAGTGTGGCGTCCATTTCGATGAACTAGTATACATTATTATTGAGGGGCCAGCTGAAGTCCGCCTCCGGGTGCGAGATTTTCTTGCTTTGTTGAAGACCCATTGGTAGTCTTCGGCTTTTTTCTGCTCTTTGGTCGGGTTGTTGTCTCTTTGGCCATCCCCGTTTCCATTCTCAATTTTATTGGTTTTGGTAAAGAATGCTGTTCTTCTTCATTATTGTGGTACAAATGTACATGTGCATACTTGTATAAATCTTCCTAAGTTGCAGCTATGACCTATAATTAGGTGATATGTTTTTAAAGAAATGTCATAATGTTGTGGTTAGACCTTCAAAGTATACACAAGAAGATACCATACTCTAAATATTGATAATGATGAAGACTCTTTGGAAATTGTCCGAATGTCTAATATATTCAGGGAAATTTAGCTCTATTTTTTCAGGAGAAGATACCAACATAATAGTATCTGAACATGGCCATATTAAATTAGATTAATTCATAACATATAATGAAATTATTCATATTTATGTCCATATTTTGAATTGAATGTATGAAAGAGTGCCTGTACATATATATGTTACGTATATACAGGCCTATGTTATTCTCATTTTCTGTACATACAAGACATGTACAGTAGCATGTCTTCATCCTTGAACCTCAAAGGTGACTGGTGGTATAGAAATATGGTTTTTCTCCGACCACAAGTTAAACCCTTGGCAAAGTGGAGCATCCGTTTGGTTGTGCGGGATGTGTGAATACGCAACCACGTCCGGTTAGAATAGGGACGAATTGAAGCCTCGTGAATAGAGAGTACCACGCTCCCTGCACGTTAAGAATTTTTGCAGCAACTCTTTTATGGGTCCGTGGGTAGCCTGATGCAAGGGAGAAAATTCATGCCCTATCCGTTATACCCACATTTTCAGCTGGTGACTGTTGAAATTCCCCTCTTTTTCCCCGGTCGATCCCTATTACAGAACCAAGCTATAACATCTATTTATATTTTGTTCTCATCCTGAATGTGTTTGACATATTTGCCCCTGGACATGAAACAAACTGTCAATAAAATTTTTATCTTGGCTCATGAATGAAAGGAGATGTATAAAGTAACAAGACAGCAACGTAACCACAAAAATAATTAGAAATAAAGATTAAAAACACAAATCCAGGCACGTATCATATTTATTATGCACATAATTTGTTTTTCATATTTACTGCAAATTATAACTCAAAAGCGTCAAAAAGAAAGACCCGCAGCTTTGCTTCAAGTTATGATTTTGTATGCTTAAATTATTATTACTGTCTGAAATCTGGAAATCTTTAAGGTTGGTGTAGAGGGTTTCACATGGAAAGGTGGATTTAAACTAATTTTCTTTGATTTTATCATAATAAAAAATGGTAGAAATAGGGGAGGAGTCAGTTCTTACCCTGGACCTTAGAAAAACCGACTTGTGCATCCAACAATGGTAGCCTTATTAAACACTTGTTACACTTCTAAAACAAGAAACTGCTATTTGTGTAAATCATATGGTCAAATAGTAAGTACATGGAAATTAAAAATTCAAAACATTTGAAAATTTCGTTTTTTAATGTTTTGTGCTAACTAGTACAGTTTCCCGTGTTTTCCTGTGCGAAATAAGATTTTCACGTACAATGGTCATACGCTATAAAAAATAGTTAGTTTTTGCATCCTTTCTGCTCATTTTGTGTATGATGTGTGCTGCGGTAGTTATATTACTAAGTTTTTAAGTGTGTTTTTATTGTAAATTGGAATGCCTACTACTGAGCTGATGATACCCATCGTCGAACATTAAGAAGAATGTGTTTAGACTTTGAAAGACCAGGAAAGTCTCATTGTCATACAAGCGGCCGCGGTAGTTTTTTGCAACATATTTTGAATATCAAGCTGGAACTTCGAGCCCTTCGTATATATTGAAGACAAAAAAGTTTTCCACAAGGTCCACTTAATAGTATATGTATTTACACATGAACTTACCCTTAGCTAAATTGTATTACGCTAGAAATAAAAGGAAGGTATATTTTATGCCCCTAGTCGTTGAGCGTGGATTTTCGTTTATGTTTTGCAGTAAAGTGGTACTGTAAGTTCTGATTCAGTAGAATGATCCAAAAACGGCGGAATCTTTTCCCATCCATCTTTTTTATACACGTGTGTTTTTGCCGCCGAACATGCGCAGATTTATTTTCATATCTAAATATATCATTCACAGGGGCGGATCCAGCCATTCATAAAAGGGGGGGGGGGTTCCTAACCCAGGATAAAGGAGGGGTCCAACTATATATGTCCCCATTCAAATGCATTGATCGTAAAAAAGGGGGGTCAAATCCCGGACCCCCTTTGGATCCGCCACTGATTCACTTGAAGAAAGATCGATCGCGATCGATCTTAGCGTTTACACTTGAAGAAAGATCGATTCAAATAAGATCGATCTTTTTTAAACCACCTCTGGAGGTGGACTTTTTTAGTCCGATTGAAGATCGATCTTTCCCGTTTTCATCAGACTAAGGAAAGATCGATCTTTTTTAAAAGTGTAAACGGGGTCTTTGAAAGTTACATAAATGCTTCCAATCAAAAAACACTAAACCACTCACTAAATTCATTTCGAAATTGCAAAATTGCTGCACTTATTTGAACCAAGCGTATGACAAAGTGTTGCATGTATATGTTTAAAATCTTACAACATGTATCAAGTTGAATTAAGATTTTTTTACCACGATACAGTTTATATTAATGTGATTTAGATTTACATGTAACAGCGTTCATTCATAATAATGTCATTTTCAAACTATATATCCTTGAAAATCTTAAAGTTCCTTTCAAATTATATATATTATGTATAAATTAAAGAAAGCTGTATTGAATCTAGCTTTTTTTAGCCCAGATGTAATGTTTCTAAGCTTGAACATTTTGTAACCTGAATTAAAAATATGCATGGCTATACTATCCCTTTTTCGAACCAAATTGTTGGCCAAGGTTTTTCGGAAGTAAGACCCTTATTGAGTTGGCTGTACTTTAGCTGTTTGGTATATCAGATGCATAAATACGAAGCAACAGTATGTCAACTTTAAATTTGAAGCCTTGTTTGCGGAGAGTATTTATCTTTCTGCAAGGCAAATCCACACACATACTTAACAATCCCGCTATAACGTTCGAAGTCTTAATTTTCTGCCCTTCATTCCGCGATCGTCTATTTTTGAAGACCATAAATAAATGAACAATTTGATTTGCTAACTTATTGAGCATATATGAAATGTTTGCCACTGGACATTAAGCCAATTATAATTATAAACCACATATCGTGTCATGTATAAAGATCAATCTACAGATGAATAAGAATTTCTTAGCTGGTTTGACTCCTTCATGTGAAATAGTTGTCGTTTTCATCCACCACCACACGGATTTATTCAAATACATGCATTGTAATATTTCGATTAAATATTTAAAAAAAATAACATCTTATTATTCAACAAGTTTTATTTACTTGGAGGTTACAAATCCGAAGTATTCTAGAGTCTAAATCAATACATATTGAAGCTTTTACAAAAAAATTTACACATATCTATCTATTAATTCAAAAGGTTATCCAGTGCTATATATTGTTGTAGGGGACAGTTTTAAAACAGTATGTATAAACAAAACATTATAAAATGATATTCAAAATTTTGCATTGAAAGACATCCTTAAAATAACTAAAATGATTTGTATTTGAAATACAAGAAGGAGCGTTACTTTGCAGTTTAGTGTGGCGTCCATTTCGATGAACTAGTATACATTATTATTGAGGGGCCAGCTGAAGTCCGCCTCCGGGTGCGAGATTTTCTTACTTTGTTGAAGACCCATTGGTAGTCTTCGGCTTTTTTCTGCTCTTTGGTCGGGTTGTTGTCTCTTTGGCCATCCCCGTTTCCATTCTCAATTTTATTGGTTTTGGTAAAGAATGCTGTTCTTCTTCATTATTGTGGTACAAATGTACATGTGCATACTTGTATAAATCTTCCTAAGTTGCAGCTATGACCCATAATTAGGTGATATGTTTTTAAAGAAATGTCATAATGTTGTGGTTAGACCTTCAAAGTATACACAAGAAGATACCATACTCTAAATATTGATAATGATGAAGACTCTTTGGAAATTGTCCGAATGTCTAATATATTCAGGGAAATTTAGCTCTATTTTTTCAGGAGAAGATACCAACATAATAGTATCTGAACATGGCCATATTAAATTAGATTAATTCATAACATATAATGAAATTGTTCATATTTTAAGTCCATATTTTGAATTGAATGTATGAAAGAGTGCCTGTACATATATATGTTACGTATATACAGGCCTGTGTTATTCTCATTTTCTGTACATACAAGGCATGTACAGTAGCATGTCTTCATCCTTGAACCTCAAAGGTGACTGGTGGTATAGAAATATTGTTTTCCTCCGACCACAAGTTAAACCCTTGGCAAAGTGGAGCATCCGTTTGGTTGTGCGGGATGTGTGAATACGCAACCACGTCCGGTTAGAATAGGGACGAATTGAGGCCTCGTGAAGAGAGAGTACCACGCTCCCTGCAAGAATTTTTGCAGCAACTCTTTTATGGGTCCGTGGGTAGCCTGATGCAAGGGAGAAAATTTATGCCCTATCCATTATACCCACATTTTCAGCTGGTGACTGTTGAAATTCCCCTCTTTTCCCCCGGTCGATCCCTATTACAGAACCAAGCTATAACATCTATTTATATTTTGTTCTCATCCTGAATGTGTTTGACATATTTGCCCCTGGACATGAAACAAACTGTCAATAAAATTTTTATCTTGGCATGGAAATTAAAAATTCAAAACACTTGAAAATTTCGTTTTTTAATGTTTTGTGCTAACTAGTACAGTTTCCCGTGTTTTCCTGTGCGAAATAAGATTTTCACGTACAATGGTCATACGCTATAAAAAATAGTTAGTTTTTGCATCCTTTCTGCTCATTTTGTGTATGATGTGTGCTGCGGTAGTTATATTACTAAGTTTTTAAGTGTGTTTTTATTGTAAATTGGAATACCTACTATATTGAAGACAAAAAAGTTTTCCACAAGGTCCACTTAATAGTATATGTATTTACACATGAACTTAACATGAGCTAAATTGTATTACGCTAGAAATAAAAGGAAGGTATATTTTATGCCCCTAGTCGTTGAGCGTTGATTTTCGTTTATGTTTTGCAGTAATGTGGTACTGTAAGTTCCCAGTACATATCAAAAATGGCATTTTTCAGAGATATTCATTTGAAGTATTAATATCTTTGCATAGGCTAACTGTAACCCAAATTTTATAGGCTTTGAATGATCAGAAAAGTCTCACTGGCATTAAAACGACCCCAAGTAGTCTTTTGCAATATATTTTGAATATAAATTAAAGGGATTTGGAAATGTCCATTATGGTATTCCATTGTTTAATTTTTATAAACAATATATGAACTGTTCGTGTTTTAATCAATAAAATTCAGGCGTACTAATGTGATAAAATACTATTTTGATTTTTTTATCGTCTAAGATTGATAAACTATAAATATAGAACCGTGTTCTATATAAGGGGTTATATTTAAGGACAGCGAGAATTTGCGATTATGTGTAGGAGTCAGAAAAAGATGTCTATGTATTATTTTCTTTATGGCTACTTTTTTAACATATCGTTTTAAGATTTTTTTTAAATATCCAGTTTTAATTATTTTTTACTGATTTTTTTTAATATCGAACTGGGCACGGCTGCTTGCATCCGGTTGGATATTGAAATACGAAATACGATAACGAAAATAGCATTTGATATTTATTAGATATATTGTTAATTGCATGTGCATGCACTTTGTTTCATAAAGGCTTCACTGCAAGCGATTGATATTCTACTTATGACAAAATATCTAACATCTTTACACTTTTTTAGCAAAATTTTATTGCAGATATACGCAGAATGTTGCCATTGATACACCCATTTGGAATATCGTATCAACTAGGTGTTGTATACTCTATATTTTGCTAGAACGTTGCTTTATAGAAATGGATAATGCTCAATTTAAAAGCTGGAATCCTTCCTTTTGGGCCTAGTTTTGTTCTCAACGAACCCTCATTGTCTTTGTGGTATCCTTATTTTTCAAGTTTGATTGGATAATTGAGTTCAACATAGTCGCCAAATTTTGAATTATTTACTGAGAGGACATTATCTACTAGCATGAAGTTCAAGGATAATTCTAGCTTTCTTTCATTCTTCCTGCTCAGCCTTAAGTTTTATGAACTAAAGTTGGACTAATTCTGTCAATCTCTTTATGGGTTTAGAATGAAGAATACTAGTGTAAAGTGTAGAGAAGTCAAATGGTTTACTTATGATTTTGCAAGAGGAAATTGACTTGAATTTATGTATTCTCACAGATTTCTAATTTTTTTAGTATCAACAACTGATTCACAACGCACCTAGAGTATGTAGTTGATAAGTAGTTTAAAAGTCGGGCTTTAATAGCTGATTATACAGATGCTTATAATTTTGAAAGAGGTTTGATGGTGCATTTTGCAGAACTTACAAATATTTTGGCCTCGAGCATCACTAAAGAGACATTGATTGTCGAAATGCGCATCTGGTGCAGAAAAATTGGTACCGTTTATGTTATTACTACCACTGGGTCGATGCCTCTGCTGGTGGACTGATAGTCCCCGAGGGTATCACCAGCCCAGTAGCCAGTACTTCGGTACTGGCATGAAAATACGGATTTTTTGTGGTATTGAAATTTGCTGTTACAAAATTTTTGAAATTATTTAAAATTAAGGAATGTATCTCCCTCATACAAAGCTCTGATTCCTTGCCCTGCTTTGGCTATTCTTTTTTGTCCTTTTTGGTTTATAGCTCTTCATCTTTTTAATAAGCTTTGGATTTTCAAATATTTTGGCCTCGAGCATCACTGAAGAGACTTTGATTGTCGAAATGCGCATCTGGTGCAGAAAAATTGGTACCGTTTATGTTATTACAATATAACAGTGTTTGTAAGGACACCTAATATGCAAGTTTAGTACAGTACGGTAATGGAAGATCCAGTTATTCCTCTTCGGTAGATCTTCCTTCTGAGTTATTTTCGTTGAAATATATGAAAATATTACTTTAAGAATTGGTTGCGTCCGAAGCGCTTTTCTGGAATTTCCTTCATCAGAAACCCTTTTTCCCTCAATTGAATTGCAAGGATGTATAACTTGCTTTAGCAAGAGGAAATTAACTTGAATTTATGTATTCTAACAGATCTTTGATTTTTTTAGTATCCAAATCTGATACACATCGCACCTAGAGTAGGTCGTTATCTACATGTACATGTAGACGTTTCGTTCAGTTTTTTACTTTGATTAAGATACAAATGTTTCCTCAGAATGGAATGAATTTTAACGTTCATTGGTTCTGTTTCCCAAAGGGTGACTTATGACCACATAAAGTGTCACTTTGCACTTCTTCCGACAGGTAATTAAACCCTTACCACTATGTGGCGTCCGTTAGGCTGTTAAGGATGCATAGGTGGGTACAGTTTATGTAATGTGATTTCCGATGTTGTTCGGGACTTAGTCTGTGGGGACAACAACATATTTGTGATGAAGGCAGGACAAGTTCTTAGTTATATTTGGGTCTCTGAAGATAGATAAAGCACGAGGGTTCATAGAGCCATAACGTTTTTAAATTTTAATTTGTATCAACGACTTCACAGTCTTAGCTAATTCGGAAAGGGTTTTTATTTATTTGAATCCGTAATCGCTTAAATTCCTGCGTTATTAGAAAAATAGTTTTAATTTTGCATTGTGTGAAAACGAATTTCGAAAATCGAAATACAAACAAATGAATGTTTGCAACTGGGATAGTGTACAGCCTGAAAACTAAAGGACGCATATTTGATTTTCTTGGACCACAGGATGGCTAGGAAAGTAAAAATTTCCACTCTTTCTTGAAGGATCAGGGGAATGAATAATCTTTGCTATGATCGTATCCTGGCCACAAAATGTTGTTCATAATTAAGCTTGAAAATGAAGATAATATATATGCAAACAAAAAATTGCACTGGAATAAGAATTTACATGCGGCGCAATGGATGACAATTACCAAGCGTTATGTTATCTCCCAATATTTATTGATTATCTTACATTGATAAATGTGCAATATTTTTTCATATTAAAGAAATGTATCGTATACTATTTTTGGATTGTATAAGAAACGGGAAAATACAGACATTCGCGTAATAGGATGCATGTAAATGTTATTCTAAAAAAATTGCATTGGTATTTATGTCTCGCCTGCGACAAAAGTCGCAGAATTATGGATGTAGGGATACAATTTCGGCGGCGGCATGAACTATTTCTATAAAGCTTTATATTTCAGAAGGTTTTAGGCCTGGAAACTACATACCATGCATACAGATACTTTATATTACGAATTTCCGTCTATCCTGTATCAATTGTCCTTGTCCGCAATTTCATGGTTCGGCGATTGCCTCAAAACAGTATAGTTTTTTTTTTTTGTACAAGTAAATTTCTCATTATGATCGAGAGGATAATTATATTTGGTATATGGGATTCTTGCAAGGTCTACTCGTACGTCACATAGAGTTCAAGTGACCTTGACATCATTTTATGGACCAGAGATCAAGGTAAAGTTTTCAGACATACATGTATGGTAAAATCCGTATCTCATATACTATAAGTAGTATTTCAACTATATTTGGAGTATATTATGATTGGAAGGTGTACTTGACCTCATTTTAAAGGTTAATTGGTCATTTGTTAGTTTCATTATTTAGTCCGTTTCGTATATACTATAAGCAAAAGGTCAACTATTTTTTGTGTATGAAATAATTGCAAGGTGTACAGTACATGTCTGTCTGCCAGGTTTCATCTGACCTTGACCTCATTTTAACGGTAAATTTTGTGGTTCGGTATATGTTCTCAGATACTAACGGCAATAGTCGTGTAACAGACATGTTCCCTCCGGAACCTGATGTTCAGTGGTTGTCGTTTGTTGATGTGGTTCATAAGTGTTTCTAGTTTCTCGTTTTTTATATAGATTAGACCATTGGTTTTCCTGTTTAAATGGTTTACATTAGTCATTTTGGGGCTCTTTATAGCTTGCTGTTCGGTGTGAGCCAAGGCTCCGTGTTGAAAGCCGTACTTTGACCTATAATGGTTTACTTTTACAAATTGTGTCTTGGATGGATAGTTGTCTCATTGGCACTCATACCACATCTTCTTATATCTACGTCAGTACTATTAAGTATTTGTTTGCCACTACAACTAAGTTTGTAGATAAGCGCATAAGGTATACTGAAGGCATTTTGATAACGTAAAAAATGTTTTATTTCTTATTTCGAAAAGTTCCAGCGGAAAAAAATCTTAACACGATAGGTTTGTTTTAAATAAAATGAAGTTACTTTCTGTCTATGAAGAATGTTCAGAATCGTTTTGCTTTAAATAAAGTTGTGGTTTGAAAATAAAACAAAAGCGGCTGGTCCTTTATAAAGACAAAAACCAGGTTCTGAGGTTGTAAACAACATTTACAAAATCACGTCCTTCATGCTGAATTGATCATGTCAATGTTTTTTGAATATGGTTTATGTTGTTTCGTTTTATCAAACGCGCGCGTTCCTTATAAATAAAAGTTTATTTGTAAGCCGTTAATCCAACTTTGAAAATCTGTTCTTTTTTGCACTCTTACCCGATAGCTATGTTATTTTTTATGTTTAACTTTTTATACTTATTCATGCTTTGAGAGTTTTGTTCTTATGTTGTGCTGTTACACAACTGTCCCAAGTTATGGATGGGATTTTACGTCAGAAAACATGTTTAATCCCGCCACATTCTGTATGAGCCTATCCCAAGTCAGGAGCCTGTAATTCAGCGGATGACGTTTGTTACTGTATATCATGTTTTGTTTTTCGTTTATTGTTTTTATATATGAATTAGTTTTCTCGTGTGAATTTTTGTTTACATTTTTCATTTCGGAGCCTTTTATAGCTTACTATGCAATAAGGGTTTGGCGCATTGTTGATGGCCATACGATGACCTACATGTATAGGTTGTTAATTGTTAAGTAATTAATTGCGATCAACCGATGCAAAGTGCCGTCCTGAACTTACAGTTAGATGTATTACTGTGACCTGCAATTGAAGAACAATCAAAGCACTGTTTCTTTTTTCTTAGTTTTGTAAAATGAGTGTTTTGATTTTGTTGAAAAGAATTGATACAGTTTATCCTTCTTTTCCATTTATTATAGTCAGTTTCAAACAAACCGTAATCATTTATGCTGGAATGTACGTGCATCATTAAGTGATGCTCTAAACTTTAATAAGTTTAGATTACTATTAATGTATTTGTTAATTGAAAAAAATGGTGTAAATGACAGAACATTGATAGTTTCGATTTACTTTACGCACATCATTTCTACAGGCTCGGAAAGATATAATAAAATCTTGTCATAGTGTATGTACCTGGTCTATTTTTCATGATAAGACCATGTCTTGACATCAAGATATTATTTAGTTCTGTGTGTGGTTGAGTTGCTTTCTGTATTAATTTACATAATTAAAAAAATGTAATATATTACGTATTGTCCATCAAAAGAAAATTATGATCTCGAAATTGTTTAAAATGTTGTTTTATTATAATTACTCTTATTATATTATTCAGTCAAATTTCTTGTATATTTCTCTATAAATCTATTTATACAAACCAATTTTATAGCACCTAACAGATACTTGAATTGCTGTAAACATATAACCGCTATATGCGGATGTATCACAAAGATATTCTGTAGTAGTTTAGATATATTTGACAACTCTGCAAAAATCTGTCTTTAGGCACTCGCCGAGACACTGAACCAACGTTGTTTTTCTTTTTAGACATTAAAGATGAGGAGGGTTTTTACAGTTTCAAGAAGTTATAAATTTCTCGAAGTGCAAAAACAACTCCGACATATACAAATTGAGAACAAATAGAAGAATAATTTCTAGATACTTTATTTCATTTTACCAAAACCAAATATGCAGTTAAGTTTTTATTACTGTTACAATGAATTATTGTCACTGTGGTACAAACTAAAGAAGTTAAACTTCTTATATAGCCAATTAATAAAATTGAGAATGGAAATGGGGAATATGTCAAAGAGACAACAACCCGACCAAAGAGCAGACAACAGCCGAAGGCCACCAATGGGTCTCCAACGCAGAGAGAAACTCCCGCACCCGGAGGTGGTCCTCCGCTGGCCCCTAAATAAAATTGTGTACTAGTTCAGTGAAAATGGACGTCACACTAAACTCCAAAACATATAAATGAAATTAAATCTATTTTCCACATTAATTAAATAAGTTTTAATATATTTTTTTGTTAACGAAGGATAAATAACCGGTTATTAGATAAAACCTGAAATTTATTGTATGTCTATAATGTCAACATCATTATTATTACGCTAGTTTTATATCAATAATATCAATTCTTTATTAACCAAATGTTTTACAACATATAGGTATAATTGATATATACTAAATATAAATTACAAAAATAAACGATCATGACAAAACAGAAATGAATAGTAAATACCCATAAAATAAATATATATCAATATATATAGATATAATTCCAAATTATAGCAAGTATATGTAACAAATGAAGTACAAATCAACTTAAAAGCAGTTCTTTCTGAGCTTCAGTGCACGAAGTATATATTTTCCTAAGTTGCACAAGTCTTTTACATTAGTAGTGCTAAACAGATGGCTTAGGCTAATAATATCGTTTTATTAAACATTCACGCAAATTTGAATATAATGGACATGATAAAATAAAAAGCATTTCATCCTCAATATCATCAATACACAATGTACAGGTTCTAAGGTTTCTATTTACTTTAGAATAACTTCCTTTTTCTGTAGCCAGATGGAACAATTCCTTTCGTATATTACAAACACAGTTTGTTTTGTCATTTGGATTCTTCAAGCACATATTATTTAAATAATTGTAACAACCAAGTAATATACAATTCTTATTATTCAATAACTCAATCCAATACTTAATATACGAAACTTCCTGGTTACTAACATCAGATAACTTCCAAGTTCATAACAAACCATGACATTCGGTGTACTTGTTTTAACATTCAAAATTCTTTTACAAAGATCAATATGTATTTTTTCTACATTTTGAGGTTTATGGACGCCCTATATTTCAGAACCATAACATAGAATACTACTAACTATAAGGACAATAAAGTGGCACAGTTAAATGAATATTGTCTAATAATACTAAAAAAACAAACTGCAGCTTTTCGACAACACCTAGATAAGTTAATGTATTACCTATATCTATTTGTACATCATCATAAAACCATTTATCTTATTCCTTTACAAAGCCACCATTTCTAAACATAACAATTCTGGTTTTATCAATATTTACAGTTAATTTCCATTTCTTTGTATAAATATACAATGCATTTAACATCTCTTGCAAACCATCTTTGGTTTTCGAAAAAATGACCATGTCATTTGCATGCATTAATTAAAATAAATTTATTTTTTTTTCAATTCTACAGCTTTACAATTATTGTTTATAAACTCCATCTCCCAATCATTAACATATAAAGCAAACAAAACGGACAACGATACCTCCCCTTGCATTAAACAAACATTATTTTTGAACAAATCTTTATAAAACCCATTTATTGTAACACTAATTTGACATTTAAATACATAGACTTAATAACTGACAGTTCTTTTCCTTGTATACGTTGTACCTATTTTAGACAATTTTACATGTAACCATAAATTCAATTGATCCATAGTGTCAAAAGCTTTTGTATTATCCACAAAACAACAATACAGTTTCTTCTTTTATGACAATGTTTTAGAAATAATACTTTGTAGAGCAAAAATGGCATCAACAGTGGAAAGTCCGTTTCTAATTCCAAATTGAGCATCAGTCATTGTATCATATGTGTTTGCCCATTCAATTAGTCTATTGTTTATAATGTGTGTAAAAAGTTTGGCTAAGCAACTGACTAGGCTTATGTCTCGAAAGTTATTCGGGTCACTAGGGTCGCAGCGTTTGAAGACTGGCACCATAACCGTAATTGACCATACTTCTGTAAAAAGTCCTGAAACTAATACACCATAAAATAATTTACTAAACACTGGCATCAACAAATCCTGGAATTCGATAGAATATTCATTCAACAATCCAACAATACCATGACTTTTACTTACTTCTCTTTAAAATAGATTTAGCACATAGTATTTCTTTGTTAGTGATAACACAATCTAATCCCTCATAAACCGGTATTTCATCATTATTTGAATTTCCATTTCTTGAATTTTCCTCTGAATTGATTTCCGACGCTATTTGTTTAAAATGGTAAAAAAAATCCTTTCCCGTAGCTTTAGGTTTAACTTTACGCTTGCATGAAAATTTTCTATAAAACAGTTTAGGAGTTAATCGTTTTAAGCTTTCTTACATATTTTCTTGCTTTTTTTATAATTCCGTTTCAGTTTCGCTTCAAGTAATTTATAATTTATTTTTGCTGTTACTAAGTTCAGATGATGTGTACTACACTTGCTATGATTAAACACATTTAGACATCTTATATAATGTTTATATCGACGTTTACACTCATCATTAAACCATGGTTTGTCTTCAATCGTAGGAATAATTCTGTCCTGTTTCCTTCGAGACGTATTCACTTTTGGCTTAACTTTAAAGTATGGCGACATGATTCCATTTAAAAATTCGCTAAGCCGGAAACAGTTTTATCCAAGCCATCCTTTGATTCAAAATTGAAATTTTCACATAAAGAGTTCAAATTGTCAATATTATTAGACAGTGCTTCTTTACATTGAGATTTGTATTCATCTTTCCATTTAAATGTTTGTCTTTCAACTCTATTATCTAGTTCGTAAAGTTAATTTATCTGTAAAATTTACACTCCTTATTTTCATTTCTAGGTGCAAACTTGCGTGGTCAGAAAATTGCGTAAAACTGGATATAATAAACGTGTCTATTAGACTGAATAAATCAACAGTTGTTAAGAAATAATCAATAACTAAAAAAAAATATATATAATTAAATGACTTTGGGCCACAATATGTGTAGTCATTTGATAATCCATCTTGATGACCATTTAATATCCTTAATCCTGTCGATTTACATAATTTTATAAGTTTCGAACTATTATCATTACGTATAGTATCTGAATTTGTGCATTTAGGTAACGAAGAGTCATTGCTATAAGTAAATAGATTCGTTAGTTGATTTTGTAATGGTATATGTATTGTATCATCTTCGATGAAGTCAGAGACATTTGACGTTCTGCAATTTAAATCACCAACAAACTGATTTTCCCTTTGGATGAATATGAAATTATGTCGTCTTCTAGTGAGCGAAAAACATCGCACTCGTATAGTGAATGGTAATTTGAATAACTTGTGGGTATGTAGGCACCACTTACATATAAATCCTGATAGAAATCAAAAAGCCATTTGTCGAATTTTAACTACACGAATGTATCAGCACAAAAGGAAATATACGGACTGTATATGCTATTTATCATCACGCATAGTCCATCCCTTGCGTACATTTTATTCACTGCTCGGAATTGCTTTACACAATCGTTATTTATCTAACATTCCGAAAGTATAAAAATATCATAAGTCTTTATATAACTAAAAAATTCTTCATCATCCAGTTTATTAGAAAACCACCATTTACATTCCATGCTAAAAATTTTGTATTGCTATCTGGCAGGAAAACTTCATATCTTTCCTAATTCCCGTTGTCATTACCTTGAGCGCCCCCTTCATCCATAGCCTCGGGCTGTTTGATTAAGCGACTGAGTTTGGTTTTGTCAAAAAGTTCACCATCAATATACAATTTGTCACGTTTAAGTACTGATTTGAGTTTTTGCTTGCGTGCTTCTTTGTGTATTGGTAGTAGCTCTTTACGGATTTTCACAACTTCACGAGGAAAATGTTCATTTACTCCGAAAGATTTCCACCTCAGGTGTTTTGTTTATGCAAAACAGATGTCTTGTCGATCAGTCTTATTTTCAAATTTAACAACAATGGGTCTTATTTTATCATCAAAATGTTTTCCTATTCTATAAGACTGAACAATAGGAATTTCACGAACAATCTCGAGCTCAGTTCTACTAAAGGTTTTCACTATATCATCAGTTACTTCATCCGTTTGTTCGGTAATACCATAAAAAACAAAGTTTTCGTTCAGCTTTTGACAATGAAGATCTAGTACAAACGATCTCAAGCTCGAGTTATCTGTTTTTATTACATTAAGGCAATCTAGACTAACCGCATTTTTGCGCCTGTCCCAAGTCAGGAGCCTTTGACCTTTGTTAGTCTAGTATGTTTTTTAATTTTATTTCATTTATATATTTTGGAGTTTAGTGTGACGTCCATTTTAATTGAACTGGTACACATTTTTGATTAGGGGCCAGCTGAAGCCCGCCTCCGGGTGCGGGATTTTATTGCTGTGTTGAAGACCCATTGTGGCCTTCGGCTGTTTTCTGCTCTTTGGTCGGGTTATTGTCTCTTTGACAAATTCCCCATTTCCATTCTCAATTTTAACATTGTCAGATCTAGATTTTGTTTTTTTTTGCAATTTTCGAAATCTCCGCTTTAAAAACTGTGTTGTACTTGTCGACTGTAGCTATTGTCTCATGCAAAATTTTATTTCGGCTTTTTAAGACCGACATAATGTTTTTATTTTCTTTCGTAATATCGTCAAATTTACGAAAACTGAACTTTTTTTCAATATCTCCTAACCGTTTATCAACTGCCACTAGATTTCCTTCTAAATTTTGCATCTCATTCGGTTGTTGATGCGGTAACAACGGCGGAGACTGCTGTGTTTGCAGGGGGCCTTGAAATATCATCGGTTCATGATTAGGCACGTTTTGAGGTTGGGGTGGCGGATACTGTAAGTACTGTGCTGGATATATTGGTGTACTAGTAGCTAGCTGAATCGTATACCCGGTAGCTTGGTGTTGGATATTGATTCCTCCTTATCGATGTTAGCCAATTCACTGTTGTCTAGACTAAATGCAGATTGGGATGCGCTTCTATCTGAAAAGTTGGCTTTCTTGCGATTCTTTTGTTGGTTTAAGGTGCCACTTATCTTTGTTGAGTCGCTTTTTTGTGGTAACGTTGGTGTGTCGTTGTTTTGTTGTAACGTAGAGTCATTATATTTTGATAAAGAAGGGTTAATAGTTTCATTTTGACCAGGATGCTTGTTCCTCGTCATAACGGTTAACTATATTGTATATGTCTACATTGACTTAATAACTAGCGTTTGAACTATACTCATGTGTTTGTGTACACAATGTTGATTACCTTTTCGCTCGATTCATCTACTCATAACAAAGGAAACTTCTTTCAGCGACAGTTCTTTTGCTAATATGCACATATAATTATATAGAATAATCCAAGTTGCACAAGTAAAGTCCAAATTTATCTCTCATATATTCCACAAATTACACTTTAAATCATATTTCTGTCTACATAAATTTCCTAACGTGCGACATGATCAGGCCCCATAACTCGGAACCTATATTGGCAGTATAAAGCCATGAAAATAAAAAGATACAAAACTGTTTTCCTAATGATTCGTCGTTGTAAACATCATTTAAATTGTTTAGTAGTTTTAATACTTTAATTTAAAATGATTGAAATTCAGCACCATGTTTACATTTCAATATCACATGCACATGTTTTCTTCTTTTAAATGAAATATCTTATTCACAGTTCAGTCTCCTCTAGGTGTACATTCTTCTGATTGCGCGGGTGAGAATCATTTTCTGAAATGCCAAAAAAATTTATGCATTCTGTATTTATCTATTTGATTTTGAAAACGTTTTTTTTTTTGGGGGATGCCAGTAACGAATTTCATTTAACTGTTTTGTTTTAACTAAATCGCCTGTACTCTTACAAGCTAAAACTGCTTCAAAATGAGCAGCGTCATACATCCAAAACATTTTGTTCGAATTTTGTGTAAGGTTCATTGACATGAAGTCAAAATCTCATTGGCTGCCTTATAAATTACTGAATAAGATTATTTGAAATGCATTTTTATGTGATTTTCTTAATCGTGTAAGAGTTAAATTGTTTATCATTTATATCAAATGATAGCATATCTTTTTATTTTTTCTATACAAATATTATGTGTGATTTGTTTCCATGAAAGAAGATTGCAAACAGTTGACGTTATATAACTGTGTGTTGTGTTGTTCCACTTTTGTTATGTACTGTATCAACGTGTAAGTTCTTTACCCATACTTTCTCAATTTCAAAATATGAAAAACACTCAAATGTGTTTGTTTCACACATAACTATTAACAAATAAATGTTTCATATATATCTATATGGATCAGCTCAGAGTGAACGCATCAGTAAACAGAGCTATTTATTTCTCGTTTCGTTTATTATGTTATAGTTCCTGGTGATATTATTAAATATCAAACATAAAAATAATTAGACTTTAATGAATCGTGTCTGGTGCAAATAAATCAAAGGGAATGCATGATAATAAACAATCACTTTTGACTATTACCGGTTATATAACAATGAGTATCCGTTTCGATCATGTATATATAATTATATTTCATCAATCTGTCCTCAAATACTCATACCGTTATTTTATTCAATCCGCTTTTTGATCGTCCGTACATAATTTATTCTCCTATCCGTAACGTGTTCTGAATTTTATAACTCACACAAGCTAATAGAATCTTAGTTACGTCATCAGAAAACCAATCATTACGTAACTTTTCTTGAGATGGCGTGTTTTATTATGACAGTAAAATCTTCTCATCGTGATGCAAATGTAGAGCAAATATCGTATGATATCAAAAGCTTCGCATCGTGCTGGGAAGTAAACACATAAAAGGGCTTATTAGCTGAAAGAACCTGTTTTTTTTTATATGATGGTAAATTGTCACTAAATCATCACAAAAGCATCACATGCATACGGCACGAATTTAGGTTATTAGTAAATTACCCGTTGCACATATTTCAACAATTCCTAGATAAACTAGCTATGCAGTTTAACTTGTAACAATTTAATTAAATCACTTAAGTAGTATTTTATTGTTTATAGCTATTTTCGTTACCTTCACACACTATAATAAATTTTTCATGTTCCATTTTGTCATCGATTTGGTTCTTTTCCTCTTTATCTGAAAAAAAGTCATATACATTTGTAATTATTTGTCTTTTGTAAACTGTTTTGGGGTAAATTATACCGTAATATTTCTCGTTTGAATTGATTCACACTTTTCATGTCGGGGTCAGTTATAGCCGGCTATGTGGTATGGGTTTTCTCATTGTTCAAGGTCGTAGGTTTTTGATAGTTTTCTTATTGGCAATCATACAACATCTCCTTTTTTTAAATTACACTTGATGAAAATAAATTTGCAAATCCAGAAGGGATCTTCATAACACGCTGGTTTTGTTATCATGTAAACATTGGAGAACGTAAGGCTCCCTTTAAAACATAATGGATTAATTCTTCAGGCTGATTAAACAGATCAAACGAAAAGAAAATTTTGGATGGAAAATAGAGCCGGAAGATAGTAAATGAATATTCAGACTCATAAGTCGAAGAAAAACTGAAAACAACGATATGGCAAAAAAAAAAAAAAGAAAAAAAAAGAACGAAAAGAAAAATAAAAGTCTACAAAACACAACATAGAAAAATTAAAGGCAGAGCAACACATGATAAGGCATCCGTCGTGTTGCTCTAGTTAGTATATATTCGGTGATAAGTTTCATTCGGGTGTCACATTCGAGGAAACAATGACGGGATTGTGGGAACGACAATTAGAAAATATCCGTTGTCATCTCTGAAACAGATTTCCCATAACGGTCAACCTACTTGAGATGGCGTCCGTGAAATTTAAACTTCAATTTTTCCAAATGGAACTATTGGTTTTATATCTTCTTTCTAAGAAGCAACCCTCTATCAAGGAGATCTTGAAAGGAAACGAAAACTCTGGTATATCGTATCAACTGGCATATATATTCTCCATATGCATGCGCAGCTGGAATGTTGCAACATAAAAATAGAATGTTAACAATTGATAATCAGAAACCATTGCCTTGGTCGTAAAGTGTTGTTGTTGTCAACCAATCATCATTTCTAGATGTTTGTCAAGATATAGAGCAGACTTAACTGTATCTGTGTTATCCTTTAATTCAGTTTCGTTGGGATAAATTCGTTTAACATTGTCACAACACTTTTTATTGTTGAGTGCAATAATTTAAAACATTAATAAACATACAACTATTCAAAACAGTTTTTCAGTAAATTGTTCTTGTCTCTATATGTTAGTGAATGTAAAAGTCGGTGTCGATTTGTAAGCTTGATAAATAATGAAATACTTATTTCATTACACAGGAACACATTTCCAATGTCAAAAGAAATTTTAGAGATGACATTTCTATTAGATATCTTGGAGAAGATAATTCATTCAAGGTAGCACAATAAAAAAGCATATACATGTATTATCAAAATTTTGTTTCTTTTTAATATTCCATACCACAGCAGAAAAATCTGTTTCCATATCTTGCACTGCTAATGAGTTTTGATGATAATTAGTTTTGCAAACAAATTAACATGTATGATTGATTCAAGATAAAATCATGAAGATAGTGCTATCTTGTTAATCAATAGAATCATTTGATAGCATTATGACCACTGACCAGCAATCAATATAACACTTATTGAAAAATCAACTCTGCAGAAAACTGTCTTCAGGAGCTCGCCGAGCCACTGAACAAAATAATTTTTTAAGACAGCAAAGATGATAAGGTCATTGTAAAATTAAGGAGATGTGGAATGATTGCAGTTGAGACAACTATCCACCAAAAGTTCAAATGTAGTGGATGTAAGCAATTATGTGCAACCGTACGGTCTTAAACAATGAGAAACCCCATACCGTACAGTCGGCTTTAAAAGGCTCTGACAACTCAATTGAGAGAACTGACATCCTAATTTATAATATAATAATTAACTAAAAACAAATATGAACAGACATGAACTACATGCTCCTGAATTGGGACATGCACATAAAGAAGGGGTCAACCCTCCCCTAACCTGGGACAGTTATGTAACATAACAACATAGGAACAAACTATAAAAATCAGTTAAAAAGGGCTTAACTCATCAGATCGATTCAAAGCAGAAAAAAAAACATATAAAAACACACATTCTTTTGGGTTTCAATAACATTATTATTAAATTACATGTAGTAATTTTACACAAAGGGAACAGGCTAGTGAGGCAAAGATAGGCTCCAAGAGTTCTTAAGGTAACGAATTAACGACCGTGAACATAACATATCATAGACAATAAACTTATTTATAAGACTAAGGAGGTTCTTGATCAGACTGACCCGTTTACCGTTTATTAGGTAGAAGTCACTTTATACCATCGATTCATCGTCACTTATAGTACACAGCGAAAGTTACATTAAGATGTTGTATTAAGTTACAAAGTTCCGAAGGTTAGACTCTGTTGACGTTATATAACTGGGGATTGTTTTGTTCAACTTTTATAAGTAATTTACCCACATGTAAGTTTTATACCCATACACATGTACTTTCTTAGTTTTATGATATGAAAATTAATAAAATGGGTTTGTTTAACAAATAACTATTAAAGACCGGCTGTGACCTAAAACATTTTCCAGATGGTAAGTGAGCAAGCCAATATGGAAATGAGGCAGAGCTTGCCAGTGTGTTAACATAATCTGTGTTAAAATTAGTTTGTTATGTTCAGAGCACATGGCTTATCAATTAAGGAGGGAGAAAGAGATTAATACTAACCATTCATTTAACGGAGTACTATTTGTTAAATCCATACTGACAATAGATATTTAGTAAACACTTAAACTCATCCAGTTATGGAAAGAAAAGGTAGAAAATAAAATAAATTCGAACATTCAATGTTTTTCACCAATCGCAATACGCTTATATTGGTATATATTTATAACGTTGTTGAAACTTTTAACATAAAATGTATCTTTTCGTAAAACTTAATCCCTAAGATGCTTGAAAATGTTGAAATTTAAAAGTCCTCCAAGAAACAGTTTTTCAGCTATTGGTTAGTTCATAATTTTATCATATCTACTCTAGTGGAAGGATCACAGGATAAATTCCTGTTTTTGTAATGGTCAACTACATTCCGAATTGATGACTTTAATTTCACTGGATCATTGTTACAATTTTGATTGCTCAATGATTATGAGTTGAGACAGGTTCCATTGTATAACTTAGATGAAAGGACCACGTTTTTCTTTCAGATTATGCGGTTCTAGATGCAACTTTTTTAGTGCTGTTTTTACTGCTTTAACACAATGCCATGTATCGTTTTGATATATTGCATCAGTTTCTTTACGAATGTATTTGTTAATAGATAAATTCCTGTCACGACAATAGACATTTACGGCAGCCTCCTTTTCAGCAAAATATGTTTTCTTTGAGACACAACATCATCAGTTTTTGTTACATGTTGACAGATAAAACTTTGTGGGTTTTATCACCAATCGCAACAATAGTTGCATCTTTGGCATTTTTACGCCAGCCATGCCTTGCGTCAGTTAGAACATCTATTTCCTCTCAAATTTGTCATCCTTGTAGGAAGCTGATTCTCCAAGCTAGGCTGTTGTTGTAGACTTGTGGTATTCTGTTTGGATGTGGTTTTCATATGAGTTGAAGAATTTATTTCGTTTTTCCTTATTAATTTTCCCAATTCCTTCATATCTATAAACTTGGTATAATGTGATTGCAACAGTCCACTACAGATCAGACCATGTTGCACTCTGTTATTCACCAAGTATTCTTTGTTTTGCATGTATGGCGAAGAAGACCACAGAAACGTGTGAGTGAATTCACTTTTCATTCTTGTCATAATTACATGCCCTCTTGTTGTCCATTTCTCTGTATTTAGGTTGTTTTTGCAGTACCTGGTATGACATTCTGCCACTTCTTTGTAACGATTTAGTGAGTCCTCAGCTCACATGAATAAGTTTTTGGTTTGTGTCATTTTTCCTAGCCTTAATGTAGGTACTTGGTATTGGATCTGGTACATGTATAGATTGTTCACCAGATGCAGTCCCTACTTCCTAACTAGACCACATCTCCAATAAAGTTTCTGAAACTTGAAAATTCCCTGTAGGTTTGTATAATCTATGAGTCTATATATTCCTAATTTCCAGTATTTTTCCAAGAATTTCAGTCTTTTTTGTCATCACTTCCTGAAAACTCTTTTAAAACTTGCAGTTCTTTTCGTTTTTTTGTTTAACTAGCCATACGTTTGTCTCTATAGATTTATTACTGGTAAAATAATCAAACAGTTGAGTCCCCATACAGATTTTGGATGAGTTATATTGTAAATTGGGTGAAAGGGAATGGTGGATAATATTTTAATCTGACAAAAAAACATAATTTTGATCTAAAGATTATGTCATTATCTTATTTATATAAATTCTATTTCAAAGATATAAGAATTCATTTTTTTAAAAATATTAATTGCTAATGACAACAACAAATAATATAACAAGATAGGATTACATTCTCCATTCCTCTTTGTAGATTGCACTTATCCTGAAATATAATGTTACACAAACATACACATCAGTGAATCATTCCCGCCAAAATAGTGGAAATTCTTTGAGCGATGGCTTATGATGCTGGGGTTTATCAATACTTTAGGTTCTTCCAGTATTTATTTCCTCAGTATAATAGCATATTAACAACTAAATAAATGACTTCTTATTTAGAAACTATTTTTTTATACAAAATAAAAAATCAGTTACAAACGTAAGTTAGTACCTTTAATCTAAAAAATATAATCCCCCCTCCCCAGTAGTTCTTTTTTTTCAATTTCTCTTGGAGCATTTGGTTCACATTTTTGGAGGGCAGAGTTTCTGGTCATATCTATGCTATAAACTGAAAATTGATGACAGTTTAAATCAAGGAAAAAGATCTTGGCTCTTGAAGTTACAGAAGAACATAAAGAAACTATTTATCATTTATTTTTTAAACCATAACGGGGATTATATAGAATTTGAAATTGAAACAAAAAAACCCAAACAAAACAAAAATAAAGAGACAAATGAGGCAGGAAATTCAGAAGATTTTGATGATTTTTGATAGAGCGTAATGATAATTTTGAAGAGTGTCAGTACTGTTTATTCAAACTGTGATTAACACATGAACATAACAGAAAATATGGTGGGAAGGTGAAATACAAATGATACATATAAGAAATTCGTCTTTGAGAAAAACTAACTATAAACGTTTCTGGACAAATCATTTCCATAGAAATGTATGGCAGGATCTAAGGTATCTACAAAGAAAACGTGCAACTTTCCATCGGGATCCAAAAAGAAGGAACTATGTTTATCATAGTCGAGACTTGATGCCATACACGGGCCACATGTGGGACTAATTTCTAAATATACAAAATTGATTAAATTTGTGAACTATATCTTAAGTCAATTAACACATTTTCAAACATTTTTTGATATTTTTTTTTATACAATAGATATTCTGAGGAGGTCTATTGTTTTTATGAAGGACTTAATCTAGTTGCTAATATTCTTGGATCTATATGAGGATTGTATCTTGCTTGTAATCAGCAAACGGGTAAGGTGTTCCTTTTTTTTAGAATGTAGCATGTGCATGCTGTTTTATCTACAAACATTAGTTAACTCCGCCTCAAGTGAGTCAATCAAACCATTTCAAATTCAAAATATTGACCACTTCTGAATTTGTTATGACAGTTTTATAAAAATTAACTTATGAATTCACTCTGTTTTAACCTATATTTTTTCATAAATATGCACCGCATTTAGAATAATATCCAGTAAATTATTTTTTAAGTAAAACAGAAAAAATGATTAATAATCATGAAACCTGCAAATAAATTTAAAAATTCCATTCATTTTCTTATTGGCTGCTTTTTACACCCATGACCTGGTCTTAAACAAATAAATGTTTCATATATATCTATATGGGTCAGCTCTGAATGAACGGATTAGTGAACAGAGCTATTCATTTCTCGTTTCGTTTATTATGTTATAGTGCCTGGTGATATTATCAATCATCAAACATAGCAAATAATTAGACTAAAGTAAAGCAAAGAGAATGTGTAATAATAAATAATCACTTTTGACTTAGCGTTTATATAACAATGTGTATCCGTCTCGATCATATAGCAATATATTCACCTATCTGTCATCGAATACCAATACTGTCATTTTATTTAATACGCGATTGATCATTTGTACATAAGTTGTTCTCCTCTCTCCGTAACATGTTTCGTTCTTTTGTTAATTTATTAAAGCCAATATAATGTTAGCCACATAATCATGAAACCAATCAGAACGTAACATTTGTTGAGTAATAATTTCAAGATAGCATGTTCTAATATGAAACTAAACACTTCTCATCGTGATGTAAAGTAAATATCGAATGAAAGTAAAAGCTTCGCATCGTGATGAGGAGTAAAAACGTTGAATGGCTTATTAGCTTAAAGAACCTAAATATAAAAAGCAAAACCGTTTAAAAAGAAGAAAACCATTTTCGACAGTTTTTTCTTTAGATACTTGGTTGTTTATAGGATGTTATATTGTCAATAAATCGTTACAAAACCATCATATGCATACGGCATCATTTGAGATGGATAAAGTAAAGTACTTATTGCACATATTTCTTCTTATTTCCGTAATAAACAAGCTATCAAGTAATACATTGCAATACATGTAACAATTTATTGAAATCACTTAATCAGTTTTATTTTGATTTATAGCTATTTTCGTTACCTTTAGACAATACCATATTTTTTTCACTTTCCGTCTTGTTGTCGATTTGGTTCTGATCCTTTGTACATGTTGTATCTGAAAAAGTCATAAATTTGTTCTTCGTAAATTGTTTTGTTATAAATTCGGCCGTTAGTTTTCTCGTTTGAATGACCTCTGGTTGAAGACTGTCTCGTTGGCAATCATACCACATTTCCCTATTTTTATAAAACACTCAGTAAAAAATAAATTTGAAAGTTCAGATGGGATCGTCATTACAGTTGGTTATGGTATCACGTAAAAATCGACGAAAATCAAATTTGAACTACCTTTTGTAGGTAAAGTTTAATGTCTTCCTTAAAAAGTAATGGATTCACTCTTAAAGCTGGTACAAAACGAATTAGGGCTATTAAAAGAAAAATGTGGATGTAAACAAGAGGCAGAAGAGAAACTGACAACGATATGGAAAAAAAACGAAAAGAAAAAAAACGTCTACAAAACACAACAGAGAACATAAAAGGTGAAGCAACACCAAACCCACGGAAAACTGGGGTAGATCTTAGGGGATTAGGAATCGTAAGCAGATTCTGCTCTACATTGGACCCCGACGTGTTGCTCATGTAAGAACATATTCTGTCTTTTTTCTCATTACGATATGTCACGTTCGAGAAAAAGATGACGGGATTTTGGTAATGACAATTAGAAAATATCTGTCGTCATCTTTGAAACAGTTTTTCCATGACGGTCAACCCACTTGTGATGGCATTGGAGAAATTTACGAAAAACATTACTACAATTTTATCAACTTGAACCCTTGGTGCACTTGCTTCCTTCTTAAAATTAACCCTCTATCAAGAAATGCATGGTAAGAAACATAAGCTATGGAGTATCGTATCAACTAGCATATATATTTTCCATAAGCAGGCGCTGCTGGAATGTTGCTATTTATAAATAGGAGGTCAACAGTTTGGAAGCTCAAATCATGGTTTTTTGTCTTAAAGTTTTGTTGTCAGCCGATTCTGGTTGTCAACGTCTATATGTTAGTAAAGAGATGAATCGGAAGTAACTGTAACTGTTGTATCCTATATTTTAAATACAATGGAATAAATGTGTTAAATATTTACACAACATTGCATTAATAAAAGTGAGGACACAATCTTTATAGCGAAATGTGGAGTTAAAGGGATATGCTAAGGATAGGCTAGCTGTCTCATTCTTTGTAAGAAGTTTACATATAAGATCTGTTACATATGAATAAAGGAACCAGTGGACAAGGAAACATCGTAATAGCCAGTACATTGCTGTCAAATTCTATGTCAGTTATATAAGGGGAACTTTATTTTCTTTAAACGCAATAAATTGTTTATTGTTAGCTATATATGATTTTCTCTAATTGGTTGGCAATTTAACCCTTTTCGGACCCATTGGTTAAAAATATTTGATCAACGTATGGTTGCCGATGATCTCAGAAGATGATTCCTTAAGTAAAATGGTCATAGTCTCTATCAGTTCTCAGGATGAATGAACAGGTGTTTAGAGAAATTGACATCTTGATAAAAAAAAAGGGGGCAACAGTAGTATACCGCTGTTCAATAGTCATAAATCGATTAAGTGAAAACGAATCCGGGTCACAAACCAAAACCGAGGGAAACACATCAACTATAAGAGGAAAACAACGGAACATACATAGAAACGGAATATTTAATAAAAACTGCCATATTCCTGACTTGGTACAGGACATTTTAAGAAAACAATGGTGGGTTAAAAAAAAAAACATTTACCACACGGAAATTGTTGTTACGATGTTTACTATTAAATATTTTATTATTTCATTAAATGCAATGTTCTTGATTAATGTGTTTGCGCATCAATTTCGTAAGTGTATTAAGTAGAAAAGAGAGGGACGAAAGATACCAGAGGGACAGTCAAACTCATAGATTGAAAATTAACTGACAACGCCATGGCTAAAAATAAAAAGACAAACAGACAAATAATAGTACAGAAGACACAATATAGAAAACTAAAGACTTAGCAACACGAACCCCACCAAAAACTGGGGGTGATCTCAGGTGCTCCGGAAGGGTAAGCAAATCCTGCTCCACATGTGGCACCCGTCGTGTTGCTTATGTTATTACAAATCCGGTAAATAGTCTAATTCGGTAGGTCATATTCGTGAAAAGGGAAGGGTATTGTAGTTACGACATAAGGAACATATCCGATATCATCTGTGAAACAGTTATTCCATACCGGTCAACCAACTCGTGATTGCGTCCGTAGAAATCAGGACTGCCAAGAGACACTTAAAAGAGATTTTTGTTTATCAAATATGAAAATTAAGTGATAATCATTAAAGAAACATGTTCTTCCATAGTTACTCGTGGGTAATAGGATTTATCCAATCTCTATAGTTGAATGATTAAATTTTAAAGTCCTCTACAAGGTTAGGACTTTAAAATTAGATAATTAAACTATTGATATTGGATAAATTCGATATTGCACCGGTACCAATGTTAGAATCTATATTTATCAATTAATTTATTCTTTTCCGAACGGTTAAATATGTTTAATAATCAATGTGTAGTTCGTGTGATCTCATTTCTTTGTTTTTTCAAAATTCAATCATGTCGTCTCGAATAATTGCTCTTTTGACGTCACGGGAAAAGGCGACCATGTCTGATGACGTCAAATAAAAAAATACATCTCTTTGCAGATCTTGAAAAAATGAATATAAAGTTTGCCTAAATCCATTGGCATATCGTCCAAAAAATCATTATAAAAACATATTTTACTACAGAATCTTGTGCAATGCGATATTTCTCCACCGTCGACAGATTTTTAATATCTAAAACGTCTCGCAATTTACTTTCGAAAATATTGCCTCTAGTGGAAAAAAAATCGTATCACAATCGATGCAGTGGTAAAATCCCTATGTACACTTATAAACAATGTTTTATGAGACTTCTTATAAATTCTAATGAAAGTTTTTTTAAAAACAAGCATTTAATATTTACTAAGGTATATAGTCATTTACCTTTCTTTTGGTATTTTCTTACATCTGATACCCTGCGTTTTGTAATAACAAGAACTAATATCAAAATCAATATTCCTATAGTAATCAGTGTGATTAGTAGGATGATCATTGCATCGAATTTATCTGTAAAAGGGAAAATGAATATCATGTTAAAAGAAAGTTAATGTACGGGTACCAGACGCTACATGTTCATCAGAAAGCCAGAAAAAAAACTTGAGAAGGATTATATGATAGATTATAATGATATACAAAGAATACTACGAAAAACGAATGTACCGTTATTATATGTTAACTATAAATTTAACCAACTATATAAAGAACAGTTATTACGGCAACAATAAAACTCTAAGTTGACCAGCCTTTCATAATACAAAATATTGTAAAAATGAACAAAACCAGCAATTGAAATCAAAAGTTAGAGAATGACCGACGAACCATGACTAATCGTAGAGAATATAATCACTGTTCTGTTTGACTGACTGGCAGAAAACAGAGGACGTTCATATTGTTGAGGAACACAACCAAAAATTGCAGGTCAAATTAGGTTTTCCCTGTTGACGCGATTACTGTGTCATTCAAATAAACTGAAAAAGGTAATACCAAAGTTTCGGATAATCGCTTCTTTTAAATTAATAATGCTCACGGAGGTTTATCATTATTTTTCAGTGCACGAACAAAAACACCGTAAATATTGGCTCGAATTAAAATCCATAACAAACACGACTTGAGTTATAAAATATGAAACATGACAACAACAAAATAAAAAGCGTGCAAAAATATTTGATTACGTGAAAAAGTAGGAATCCGGCTCAAATGATCCCTTCCCCTCTAGATCAGCAAATTTATTGAAACCCTGTCTCGTATTTTTTTTCATATATTATATTCGCAATTTTTACTCATACCTTTCAACATAATTATGATGTGCATGGGAAACTTATTCATGCTTTCATGTTTTAAAGCATAATGGATCATAATACCTCCCTTACTACTATCAAAGAACTTGTTATTAACTTTTGTAATAAAACTTATGAAAATAATGGTATTAATTATTTTTAGAGTTTCTTTAAAAATTCTTTAGAGTTTTTAGATAAAATACGTGCTTTTGATGGTCCTTTTTATTCTGTTGACAGTTATGATTTTTCTACTCTCTACACTACACTTCCACACAATCTCATTGCAAATCTATTGGCTGTAACTCGTTTAAAGCCTTTTTCTGTAATAAAAAAGGAAAGTATGCTAGATACACTTACTGGAAATGTGAAGATATGATTGAAGCTTTAAATTTTCTCCTGAACAACATATATGTACGTTTTGGCGATAAAATGTATCGACAGGTAGTAGGTATTCCTATGGGCACTAACTGCACCCCTTTGATAGCAGATTTATTCCTGTATTGCTATGAATCTCATTTTATGACCAAACTCAGTAAAGACACGTCATTGTTACATCTGGTTGATACATTCAACAATACCTACCGTTATCTTGATGATATTTTTTCGTTAAATAATCCAGAGTTCTCTAAATATACTACCGAAATTTACCCAAATGAACTTACTTTAAATAAATCTAACATAAATAGCAGTAGTTGTCCTTTTCTAGATTTAGATATTTCAATTTTTAAAGGGAAACTCCATACTAAAATTTACGACAAAAGAAACGATTTTTCATTCCATATTGTTAATTTTTCGTTATGCCCGTGTGTGTAGTGATGTCATAGATTTTATCGAACGTAATCAATGCATCACTGGTAAATTATTAAGTCAGGGATTTCGTTACTATAAATTGCTTAAAATTTTTACTAAACTCGTTCATAGATACAAAGATTTGATTAGTAAATTTGGCTGTACCTGTTGAAAACTTTTTAAAAACGGTATTTCACATCCTAAATGTTACGGTAATATTGTATTAAAAGCGCGGAAATCACTATGTGATCCGTGTAAACTCATCGAAACTTTAAACAAATTTATTAGTAAATGTTATCTTACCAATGTTGTAAATCGATCTTTGAATATAGTTTACATTGACACAAATATCGATTTTGTCATCAGCAAATTAAAACATAACTAAATTTGTATTCTTTTCAAACGGTTTTGTGGGATGTATAAGTACGCTTCTACGTTCATTTTCTATATAGAGATTACTCTATCTATATATCACATTATACATATTTATTAACAGGTTAACTACTAACTATACTACTGCCTGTAGATACTTTTATTTTGGCATTGCACAAGTCATGTCTTCTTTGACTGTCCATGACGTTAAAACACAAAATCCCTGGGATGTGTTTTAGTTGATTTAAGTCTCTGATACATGATTTTTTACTATTATTTTTTTTTTTTTTTTTTTTTTTGGCTTTTAACTAGCTTTCAGTAACTGCGAGTTCTCTCAAATCGTACTTTCGTGTTAATTTGACCTGTTGATACAATTTGTAATGTATTTTTGTTATCTAATGTTTACTTATTCAGTGTTATATCTAGTCTCACTATTTTTAATATATACCACCTCTGATAAGTGTTTAGTATGACGATAAATTTTCACTTTTGTTCTCGTACTATGAACAACAATGTTATTTATTTTGTAAAAATTATTTCCGTACTCCATGTATACCTTACAATAAAATTATTTTTATTTACGTGTGTACGTTATTTTATTTGGCGGCATTTTGTCCAAGGTTATGGTTGTCTTTCTGATATTGTTTTACAACTAACCCCCTTGTTTTATTAATTTTATATTTACATTGTGTCATAGATCAAATTTATTCGTTGAGTGTATGTTCACTTGTTTTTGTTTATATGTCTTTTGATTGCGTTAAGCCATTTCAATTGATATTCATAGTGTGTCTTTCTATGTTGTGATGTTACACTATTGTTTCAGGAGGGTGAAGGTTGACGCCTATTAAAACGTTTAAGCCCGCTACATTTGTTTGCACCTGTCCTAAGTCGTTTGGTGATGTGGCTCAAGTGTTTCTCGTTTCTCGTTTTTTATATAGACTAGACCGTTGGTTTTCCTGTTTGAATGGCTTTACACTAGTCATTTTTGGAGCCCTTTATAGCTTGCCGTTCGGAGTGAGTCAGGGCTCCGTGTTGAAGGCGGTACTTTGACCTATAATGGTTTACTTTTACAAATTGTGACTTGGATGGAGAGTTGTCTCATTGGCACTCATACCACATCTTCTTATATCTATATAATCCTCGATTTCTATTATGGTCTTCTTTCTTTGTCAGGTTAAAGTTACATTCATCGTTTTTTGTTATCCTAAAGTACTTGTTTTTACTTATTTTATAACAAATCAATTCATATCGAAAAAGAATACAAGCTTGCTATGTTACCACGGCCACGAATGTACATTAAGGATTTATTACGAATATCGTTTACCGTTTACGTCGTTCATGATCTTTTGATGATATAAGCATACGTTACTATAATCTTGATTTTTTCTAGTGCAGTTTGGTAAATTTATGTTGTTTGGTGTCTCTCTCCATTCCGTTTGTTTATAATTTGTTTATGAATACCGTGTTATAGACCAGCAAGACATGCTTTCGATTATTTCGAAAGTTTCAAAATAATTATACAGACATATAACTTCTGTATGATTAAATCGTATTTATTATTTAAAACTAATCTTACCTTTAAAAGAACATTCGTCTTTAAGTTTTAGATACCCTACGTCATATTGTTTTCTTGCAACATGACAAGATATGTTGAGTGAACGGCTACATGCGACTCTTTTCTGCAAACTTAGACTTAAGTTAACATCCATGTCTACCTCATGCTCACGTAAGTCAGTTATATCAAAGTTGGTGGCCTTGTTTTTAAAATAGACAAAAAAAAATAATTGCCATTTTATCAAAACATCAATCTAAATACAACTAAAGTCGTTTTAAAAGAAACATACATAGATACAGACGAAATTATATTATGCATTTTATGTTATTTGAATGACACGTATATTCATATTTTGTCATAATAAAAATCATTTAAGTATGTTACCACAGTGCCACATTCAAAGTTATTGTTTTTTAAACACTTTCATAATTCTGCAGGTTTTAAAATAACAGCAAATTAAAATTCGTGCCATATTTACACGTACCGCATTGTCAAAGATTAATGGAATATAGAAAAGTAATTAAATTAATGCACAAACATTAACACATGATTCATATTAAACTTCTTGCTTTATACACACTGAAAATAGCCTGTATTATATCTGATATTGGTTTGCTTCTTACACTGTGACTTAACTACCCCGGCTAAACCATGTGTCGACTCGATAGTACCTTACATGCAGGACGGTGACGGATCACTTTCAAATCAATTGAATTTATATATCTTGGTTAATGCTTTTATTGTATGAAGTTATAGATTATAAATACACATATTACTTGTTGTAATTGTGAGATGCATTATTTTCTACAACTGTTCTAATTCAATGGAGAAATAAATAAAAATACACGCCAAAATGATGGATAAAGTGACCTCGAATCTGTTTTTTTTTTTTTCTCAGTTAATTGCGCACATTATACTGAACGCAAATCACGGAAAGAAACATATATACATGGAGATTACAAAATTAGATACTTTTTGCACTTCAATACTAGTTTCTGTTTTTCTATGCATAGAATAAAATAAATGGGTTATATTTAAATCGAAGGATAGTCGAACATAGCAAAATGTGTTTTTATATTCGATAATTCCTTACAAATAACAAATAACTACACCGGAATCCTGCCTTTTATCTATCTGTTAGTGGTCCCTCACCGCACTGAATGTTAGATACTATCGAGTCGAAACTTGTTTTGCAGGGGTAGTTTCACATTATACGGACTTCGTTAATAGGACTGTACTCCTTACACAAAAACTGTTCTAACTGAGTTAGAAACGACTTAAATCGACACTGCATCATCATGAATTGGTTGACCTATACGACGATATTACTATAATAACCTCCTAAAATAGTTGCTCATCAGTTTCAATAATGTACAACAGTTTATAAACAGATATGTTCACAAGTAAGTATAATGTGTCATTTGCTGAATAAAGGCAACAGTAGTATACCGCTGTTCAATAGTCATAAATCGATTAAGAGAAAACAAATCCGGGTTACAAATTAAAACCGAGGGAAACACATCAACTATAAGAGGAAAACAACTCAACAACAGAAACAACGAAAAACTGACTACCGCCTGGATGATACATGTACTCAAAATTTACAGTCTACTAACAATGATACCATTGTAGTAATATACAGATGAACCAATTTAACTGCCATCTGAAGTTGGTGGTCGGGGACATTCCACTGTTTATGATAGTTACAATGAAAATCAGCACCAATAATGCCGTTCCCGTCATAACCAGTAATTAGTTAATTACTCGTGATTCACGCACGTAAAGGTAACCATACCGTATTTATTCGATTGTGTTGCAAAAAACAAAAATTACTCAAAAAATCATCTAGTTACAAATTTACAGGCATGTTCATAGTGTGTTAATTTACGTTTTTGATTGAGTTAAGCCTTCCAATTGATGTTTTATCGTGTGTTTTTCTATGTTGTGATGTTATACTATTGTTTCAGAATAAGGGAGAAGGTTTGGTACCATTAAAACGTTTAATCCCGCTGCAAATGTTTGCACCTGTCCTAAGTCAGGAATCTGATGTACAGTAGTTGTCGTTTGTTTATGTAATTTATACGTGTTTCTCGTTTCTCGTTTTTGATATAGACTAGACCGTTGGTTTTACCGTTTGAATGGTTTTACACTAGTACTTTTGGGGCCCTTTATAGCTTGTTGTTCGGTGTGAGCCAAGGCTCCGTGTTGAAGGCCGTACATTGACCTATAATGGTTTACTTTTATAAATTGTTATTTGGATGGAGAGTTGTCTCATTGGCACTCACACCACATCTTCCTATATCTATGTCATGTTGCTATACCTTTTGAAGCTTCGTGAATATAAATGTCACAAGACAGAATAGTACATGTTCAGCAATACATCTTTATACTTACGTCGATATTTACTGAGCAATTCGGAAGAGGAAACACTCTCTTAAAATAAACCGATATATTAATTGTATCCATCTCTTTTTCTAAGAAATACGTTATAGTTGTAGACTCCGGCGTCGGTGGATCTGAAAATATAAGTTATGTTTTAGAAGAAAAACCTGTATGCCTATTTTTAATTTAATTTTTATTTTTAAGGACACAGATCACAGTGATGCCAGATATTAACTTGGAGAAATGAGAACCATATAATTTTCTCATCTTAACTAGATTTTAGTTCATATTTATATATGAGTGTAATTTTTATGATTATTGTTTAAAATATATTGGTTTATTGTACATTCCTGTTCAGATTCTTGTTACATTAATGCAAATACGGATAATATACGATAACAGGATTTTGTATTATATTTGATACCTACTAACATAGTTATATTCATTTAGTTCGATGAATATGTTGACTGCATCGAAGCCGTAGCGACATCGGTAAGTTACATTTACATCTTTTTCTGTTACATTGGATATTTTAAGACTAAACTCATTCCCTGGAATAATGGTTTCTTCATACTTTCTGTGATTATTTATTCGGCCATTGTAGCTTAATAGTTGGTCTTCATTTCCCATCGACCATTGCCTCGTTACGTCTCTGTCTACTGTGCTTATCCCATTTACTGCACATGTCAGTATTATATATCCTCCAAATATAATGAAATCGGTTACCAATTTCAATGACACTGAAAAAAATCAGAACAATACAATGTCAATCCTATCAATAGTATGTTTATTTTTTTTAAACCAACATCACAAGATCAATACTGTTGATGGTTGACGACTATCAGTCCCCGATGGTATCATTAGCTCAGTAGTCAGTACTTCGGTGCTTGCATGATTTCAAACAAACCTTTGTAAAAATTGTCCGTTTATAAATTTATAAATTGATAAGAAACTAAGGTTTCAATTCCCTCAGGAAAAATGGATCTTTGGTGGATTTGGCGAATAATTTAAGGTTCATTTTAGCCATATAACTCTTCGACTGTTTCGTTTCTTATACATCCGTGGCTTTCAAACATTCGGCATTGAGCGTTCCTAGTAAAAGCAAATCCCGAAAAGCGCTTCGGAAGTATGAAATGTATTAAGCGTTGTTTTTCAGTTCATATCACTTTGTCAAAATTAAACAACATTATGAATGAAGCTGACATAAAAACTAATCTACACTTCACTTTTATGGTGTGTAGATATGCAAATTAAAACGAAGAGGAAGAACCATTGAGGCACGCCCCTCTTATAACAGTTGCCTCTAACACACTGACTCTTTTTTTTTTTTTTTTTTTTGCCTTTTTATAACTTTTTCGATTCGAGCGTCACTGATGAGCCTTTCGAAGACGACACGCGCGTCTGTCGTACAAAATTTTAATTGTTTTTGAATTATGATTTGAAAATCTCTTTTTTTTTTCGCCTCACTTTTCCCGATGATGGTATATATATATATAAAAACACTTCGGATATACGACCTGTACATTAAAATTAGCCTGGATGTATAAAAAATATTTTTCTTCAGTCTGTGGGACAATTAACATCAAATGCGAAAAACAAGTATTTAGGCAATAAAAAAGCAAATTAGAATCAACCACCAAAAACCGGAAAAAGCACTAACGTAGCTCTAACCTGTAGAGCAAAGAAATTAATATGGCAGACAAGGTATCGTACTGTTCTCTTTCGTATGTCATGATGCTGCGAATTTCACTAAGGGTCATTGGAATATTTTCCTACATATTGGAAATTCAGAAATTGATAATTACTCAATGTAGAGGGGGTGTCGATATATGCATTTTGGAATTTTGTACGGTAGTCATTTTAACTTATATCCCATAAATCGATGTGTATTGGAAGTTTTTTTCACAAAGAACATTTAAGATATGATCATGTTCATGCTATACTTGACGTTGTCGCAAATATAAGCAACATTTGTTACCAATGGTCAAATCCCAAAGACCGATTTAAAAGACCAAATCATGTCAAAACAAAATTGAGAAATTCGTACGAACCCGAAAAGAAGCAAGATCGGGTTTGGAGACAAGTTAAGTGTCTCCTGCTATTATTGGGTGTACGCGTTTATTCTACAAAAGACTCATCATCGACGCTCGTAAAAGATAAAGTGTTGTTGAGATACGATTGCAGTGGAATACAGTTCGATATAAAGTTCGACGGTTTGGGAATTGGAGTTCGACGACAATGTTATACCATTTGCATGATATCCATAATCGATTTGGTTACTCACAAAAAACGAATATTATCTAATCTACGTTTAATATTTACAATATATACTTAATATTCCTTGTAAAACTGTTCACATTATTCAACAAAAAATTTCGATGTTTCGTACTAATTAGAAATGCTACAGTCTGCGATAATAAATTTCTAATTTTACGCTACTATTAAATCTAAACCACAAAAGCCATAACAGTTATATATCAACAAGCTACGATGCAGACTACGATTTGAACTTTCCTTTTCCTCAGTCATGTCAGTAATGATATAAATGAAATCTAAGGAAACTGTTAACCTAGACAAATAACTGTCAGAGGTTTAAAACATTGTAAAATCCATGTCAACAATTTGCAGACGATATTCTTATCAAAGATGAAAACATTTGGTGATGAAGTTTGTAAAAGTTACTAGCAATTAAAAGTAGTTTATAAACGATCTCTACCCTTATAATTAATGCTAATTCAAAATATAATTATTCTTACATAAGGAAACTAAACTAAAAAATAATATTGCCTTCTCGCCATTCTCCCCCTCTTGATTGATTCAAGCGAATCAACAAAACAAAATAATTGAAAGATAAATCTTAACTAGTCTCTCAAGTTCTTATCAAGTTAAAAAACAAACAAAAATGTGGTCATATTGCTTGAAATCAAATTAAATGTCCTTGCACGATAGTCTATTCATTTTAAGGGAAACATAGTTATTTCATATTTTGATTAACACCACTGTCAGAGTTTTCTATTTCTAAAGGACACAGTTTTGTTTTTGGTCTAATTAACACATTTGTCCAAGTGAAACTTTAGCAACTCGAATATGTCCATCTTTTCCAGGAAATACTTCGATAATTCTTCAAAGTGATCAATGTCCTCTCGGAACTTTCGGATTCATTACAAGAACAATGTTATCGGTTTTTATGTCCTTTTTTGTTTTAGTCCACTTGTCACGTTCATTTAGTCTAGGTAACTATTCTCTTATCCAACGTTTCCAAAAATGTCTAATTAATTCCTGTATTCTTCTACAACATTTTCCAGGGTTAAAATCCGTATAATCAACTGATTCTGGAGCGAAATGACCATTTATTTGTCCGTGCAAGAAGTGATTCGATGTTAAAGGTGTATCATCTTTCAGATCCGATGACTGGTACGTAAGCGGTCTCGGATTTATTAGCGCTTCAGCATCGGTAAATGCTGTTAAAAGTACCTCATCATTAATGTCTGCATTTCCTAATATTGCGTAAATTGCCTTTTTTGCGGATTTGATCATAGTTTTGTGAATGCCACCAAAACGAGGGGCTATTGGTTGATTAAAATGCCACTTAATCCCTTGATTACTAATTAAATTCTGTATTTTATAATTGTCTAAAAGCGACACTAGTTCTTTGAGTTCCCTATTAGCTCCAACAAAATTAGTTCCGTTGTCTTAAATAATCTCTTTAGGAAGACCTCGCCTATTCACCATCCGATAAAAAGAGTTAAGAAATTAGTCTGTATCTAATCCTAATGCTACTTCCAAATGCACTGCACGTGATGCGAAACATGTAAAGACATAAGTATCTTTTTTGACGTCGTTTTCCCCTCCCCCTGAACTGTTATGAACGGTTCTCCGAAATCAACTGCTGCACGAGCAAACGCATGTAACGGTGTTTTGGAAACGAATTTCTAGTAACTGAGCCATCACCTGCTCGGCAACTTTAACTTTCCTCTTGCGACACGTATAACACTCATGTTCACCTATTTCTTCTCTCCCTGAAATAATTCAAAAGCGTGACAATAATGCTGAAAATATCCTACTAACATGTTCATGATAGCGCTTCACCATGTGCGTCGTAACCCCATTTTATCGTGCCAATATAATCGGATATTGAGCATCAAACAGTAGAAAATCGGCGTACTCTAAACGTCCATCACATCTGATTAATCCATTCTCATCAATTCGCAGTTGTAATCCTAACAATTTGCTAGTTTTCGGTAAATCTTTACTATTCGTCTGGAAATGCCTCCCTTTGTGCATTTTTAATGATTTCTAGTTCGGCCTGGGCAAATTCGACGGTCGATAAACTTCCTTGACGACAATGTCCTTGCTTCAGTCTACAATTGTCAATAAATCTGTTGATCCATGCGAATACTCAAACTAGCTATAAATATATATATATATATATATATATATAGTCTTGTAAAATTAGAAAAGCGCCCGGGATCTAGACGCCACTGTGAGTCGTCCATGTGACTACTTTTCAATGTAGTACAGTCAGTTACGTTTTCGCTTGTTTTCTTTTGACACTTTAGTTCGGTATCACGTATGTTTTTTATCTGAACATTAATTTTCGGCCATTGTGCTTCTTCTGCTTGCAGAAATTCCGGTCCATTTCATAAAATTACATCCGACAGTGGTTGTAAAATTTGCCTACCTCTAGATACTAAATCTGCTGAGTTAACTTTTGTTGGCATATGTCGCCATTGTTTAGGATGCGATGGAGTGTGAATTTCTCCGATTCGATTCGCTACAAAAGGCTTGTACTCTCTACTCCTGATTCTAATCCAATACAAAACGTTCATCCTGTCTCACCAGAATGTCATGTTATCCTCGGGAACTTCTAATACGTGTTTAACTGAACGTGCTAATTTTAATACTAATACTGCGGTCATTAACTCAAGTCGTGGAATGCTAACTGAAATTAACGGAGCAACTCTCGACTTCGCTGCTATTAATTTCGTAGATATCGTTCCACTCTTATACACGTGACTGTCATGTATAACTGATCCATAAGCCTCCTGAGAAGCGTCGCTGAATGTATGAAAACTAGTTGAAATAATGTCATTGTCTACCTGCAAACATCTCGGTATTTTAATACAAAATAGTTCATTAAGTTCACGGAACCACTCTCTATATTTGTCTAACTGGTCGTCCCAGTCCAATCCTGCTGTCCACATCTCTTGTAGTAGTAGTGTTCCTTTTCCTGTGTAAGACGCAATAAATCCCAACGGGTCGAATAACGTAGCAACTTTGCTAAGAATGTTTCGTTTAGTAAAGTTGAAATCATCAGAAGGTTGGTTAGCTTTGAACGTGAATATGCCATTGTCTGCCTGTCATATTACTCCTAGAGTTATATCCTGTCGTCTGGTGCGATTTTAATCCTTAAGTACATCTCCGCGATATCACAAACAAGTGCAACCGGGTATTTTCTGAATCGTAGCAAGACATCAAAAACATTCCGTTATTGATGAAAAGTGTCATTTAGCGAAATCTCTTTTAACTTTGCAGACGCATCAAATACAATACTTGTTTTGTAATTTCCTTGTCAGGTCTTATAGCCGGAAAATGTGGTAAATACCAGTTTCCTTAAGTAGTTTCTTCCTTTGCCGAAACATATCCTTTTTCAACATATCTCCTATAGTTTGCAATACTCGGGTCCTTGTTTAATCTCTTTTCGGTGTTTTCTAATCTACTCAACACCATGTTGTAGTTGTACGGTAACGAAGGTGCATTGTCAATCCACAGTACTCCAACTTCGTAGTGTCCGTCCTTAAATTCCAAAGATTGCTCTACCTTATACAATGCCTGTCGCTCATCACATTCGCTTGGTGTTTTGATATTTTCGTTTTCCAAATACTTCCTTAAATTTTTATCTAAGTCATTACGATTCTCTTGCCCACGAGCAAAATACGTTCGGTTGAATAGTGTCTGATCCTGTCCGCAATTCGTCTCTTCAATACCCGTCCAACCTAACAGCGTCAGTCTAGCAATGGGTTCACCAGGTTTACCACGTATATCTCTGAAAGAATAGTTTAGATCTGGATAATCTAGACCGATCAACATTGGTTTATGTCCTAGATTGAATTCCATTCGGTTCTCATGGGATTTTGTGGTTCACTGAACGATTGTTTATCCCTTATCCGATCCCTATGTAAAAGCCTGTGGTGCATTTCTTTGCATCCACCTAAAATACACGCTCTACTTCTTGGACACTGCTTACCAACGTGATCATGTCCTTGGCAAAGGTTTCATTGTTTCTCTGTTTCCGGTTTTGGTTTCATTTTGCGATTCTCCAAAAAATGTTCTAAATCCATCACTATGATTTCCCTTAAAATTCCTCTGTGAATTGCTACTTGTGTTCGCACTTAATCCGTTTATTGTTTCTGATGCTGTAGTTTGAAAATCTGACTCCTGTAAAATCGACTCCCGTAGACATTCAACTGACTACATTTTTCCGGTTTCGAATATCCAACGATGGTACCTTGACAACATAGATTTTGTCATCTTACGCTGCAATTTGTTGTACAAAGAACCATTCTTAAGCTCCTCAAATGGACCTGCTTCTTTCAAGTTCACAACCGTTTTATTCTGTAAATCTGCGAGTTTTTCGTTGTCTTTAGCAAATCCTTCTCTCACAGGTTTAAAATTTTCTAGTACAAAGTAATTGGTCGCTTTTTTCCCTCCATACTTTCTTTCTAAACGTTCTTTTGCGGCTACGTATGCTACTGCTGAATGTCCCATATTTTCGATTACTTGTAAAGCTTCACCTTCCACATATTGTCTCAACTATTATAATTTATATTCCTTTGTTGCCGGTGCTTGATCAATATATGCCAAGAACGCAGCTTTCAAGCTCTGATAGTTCTTTTTTATTTCCTGTGAATATCGGTATCGAAACTCTTTTAAACTGCTTCCACATAACCTATCCTAATTCTGAACTAAAGTTCTTTTCATCAACCCACTTGTTGCTTTCTTTTCTTCTTTCGTAGTTTTTCCAACATCTGTTGATAAATTCGAATCTTTATTTCAAATGTACATGTATTTAGTTGATCTGGTTTAACTTCAACTTCTTTTCTTCATTAACAGGTTTACTCTTTGCTTTTTGTCCGGAATTCACCTTAGCTCGCCATGCTACTTCCGATGCACACGAAGCAACGCTTGATTCATCCTTGCTCTCGATTAAACAATCCTGACACTCGTTTTCTCCGTCCATAAATTCATTTTCTATTTGTTCCATTTCATTTGTCGTTTTCTTCATATTTTCTATATCATTCCTGTTCTTACATTAATCATAGATATTTCCCATTTTATTCATTGCCTTTTCTTCCGCATTTATCAGTTTCTCCTGATTTTTTTAAATTAATTTACGGGCTGGGGAATCTTCATCAAGAATATGAAGTAATGTATGTCTAGTTTTCGTAAATGCCGATTTCGCGTTCGCTTTATCCTTCTTTAAATCTTCTAATTCTACACTTTCGTCTTGTTTACCTATAACGGTATCGTCCATTTTCTCCCTCGCTTGCCTCGGTTTCTATTTCCAAGTCCAAATACTCATTTTGTTCACTTTTACCATTACGATTTAAAGTTCATAGAACCACGCTCTGCTACCAAAAATGTTGCATAGATACGATTGCAGTAAAGTTCGATATTAAGTTCGACGGTTTTGGACTTTAAGTTCGACGACAATGTTATACCATTTACATTTAATCCGTAATCGATTTGGCTACTCACAAAAAACGAATATTCTCTAATCTACATTTAATATTTGCAATATATAGATGATAATCCTTGTTCAACTGTTCACATTATTTAACATAAAATTTCGATGTTTCTCTTTCGAATAACAAAATCATACTAGTTGGAAATGCTACAGTCAGAGATAATAAATTCCTAATTTTACGCTACTATTAAATCTAAACCACTAAAGCAATAAAAGTAATTTATCAACAAGCTGCGATGCAGACTATGATTTGATATTTCCTTGACTTCAGTAATGATATAAATAAAATTTAAGGAAACCGTTAACCTAGACAAATAACTCTCAGAGGTTGTAAAATTCATGTTAACAATTTTCAGACAATATTCTTCAAAAAAACATTTGGTGATAAACTTTGTAAAAGTTACTAGCAATTAAAAATAGTGTATAAATGATCTCTACTCTAATTTTAACAAAAATAAACTAAACTGAAAAATAATATTAAAGTCAGAAGTTATATCCCCTCACTAAACTTACTTTTTGTCATATCATGTTATACATGTTATACAAGAAATATCTGATCAAGCTTATCCATTTCGATATTTTGACATATGGGCCCCCATACTTACAAAATATTTGAGGTTCATCTGTTTCAATTAATTTACTTGCTGCATCAAATCCATAACGACATTGGTAAACTACGTTGAGATCCGATTCTGTTACATTGAATATGGTAAGACTAAATTCATTCGTTGGAAAAACCTTTTCTGCGTACTTTTTTATATTATTTATTCGGCCGTTGTAACACAAAAGTTCGTCATCGTCTCCCATGGACCACTGTCTCATTGTTTTTATGTCGATGGTTTTTATCCCACCGACTGTACAAGTCAATATTATATCTCTATGATTAGAAACCGTATTGGTTTTCATACTTAAGGACACTGAAATAACAAAAAATATCATTAATGAAAAAGCATATGATCATTTCAAAGATTTTGATAACAATTTGGTAAAACTTTTGGCTCGAAAAAATGATATATTATCTGTGCTATTTTCTGAAATATTACTGAATTAAACCTTTGAAAATATATACACTTTTTTGTAACAAGCACATAAAATCGACGAAAACGTTCTTAAATTTGTCTTAAAACCATCAAATCCGATATTACCAAGGCACAGATTTTTCTTTGAAATTAATATGTTGCTGATAAATATATTTTCATTTCACTAAATTAATGTCAAATAACAATAGGTTCACAGACTTCGTATTGGATGGTACACTTTATTGAAAGTGGTGTTTTAGGTGAATACATAATTCAAAACGTCGAATAAGGCGTAATTTCATCGCCTTGTAAGCCGTCAGACGTCAATTTTTGCTGTTATAATATAATACCAGCTAGGTAACAGATTGGTTAATACACAAAAAACGACGTCGGCGACCCGATGACTATTTTATATCAATCAAACGCAAATGTATATATCAACATCATATCCTTATTTAAGAGAAATCAATGCCTTGATAATTGAAGATTTGATGATTTTAAAACAAATTGAAAAACATTTTTCCGCCGATTTCTTATGCTTTCAGTACAAATATTTACCTTTTTTGAAAGAATTCATTTAGTAATTTTTACGAAAAAAAAAAAAGATAAATGCATTATTTTTTTTATTTTTCGTTAGAGTTCAAAATGTTCAACGAGCCAAATTTAATTTCAAAATTTTATTTAAGTCTTTGACATAGCCCGTTACAGTACCTTGACATGAAGGCATTTTTAATTGTATGGTCCACAATGATATAATCCTTTATCTTGACATATGTGAACAGTTGTAAACGGGTAGGCGACTGATATGTAAAGTAAGGTTAGAGTTTGTAAGCAAAAGATGTGTATTTAAGTTTATAGTAAATCATGAAATAGACTGAAACAAAATAAACAATTTTTTAATAAGCTTACGGTTAAATTCAAATCGACAGCAATGTTCAGACAGAATGAATGCAAAAATCTGTTACACCCACCCTTTGTTTTTACTTGATATGCATAAATAGATTCAATCAAAGATTGCTCCAATTTCATCAAAATGTAGACAGTACTTTAGATATATATCTCATGACTTCAGTAATTCTGTTAAACTGTTATAATGAGACAGTGTTCAACAACCAGTTGTGCCTACCTTAGTTAGCTACTTAACGTATAGTGCACAAATAGATATTGCTCTCAAGATTTTGAACCATCTTTTCTTTCTTTGTTAAATTGTGTGGTCATTCTGTTGGTAGCATGACCGTGCTGGTTTTTTATTATGCGTTTCACTTTTAATACATATTATCTAAAATGACAAACCGGGAATGACCTCTAAACTTTAACTTTAATTTGACGGCTTATGTCCTAATCCCGATTATATGATGAAGACATAATCTTTCAATCAGTTTAATTGAGGTCTGGAGCTGGCATGTCAGTTAACTGCTAGTAGTCTGTTGTTATTTATGTATTATTGTCATTTTGTTTATTTTCTTTTGTTACATCTTCTGACATCGGACTCGGACTTCTCTTTAACTGACTTTTAATGTGCGTATTGTTATGCGTTTACTTTTCTACATTGGCTAGAGGTATAGGGGAGGTTGAGATCTCATAAACATGTTTAACCCGCCGTATTTTTGCGCCTGTCCCAAGTCAGGAGCCTCTGGCCTTTGTTAGTCTTGTATTATTTTTACTTTTAGTTTCTTGTGTATAATTTGGAGTTTAGTATGACGTCCATTATCACTGAACTAGTATATATATTTGTTTAGGGGCCAGCTTAAGGACGCCTCCGGGTGCGGGAATTTCTCGCTGTATTGAAGACCTATTGGTGACCTTCTGTTGTTGTCTGTTCTGTGGTCGGGTTGTTGTCTCTTTGACACATTCCCCATTTCCATTCTCAATTTTATAAAATGTTGACTGAGTGTAGAATTGCATGGCGGTGTAACATGTATATCATGAAATATGAACCCTGTCAACGCAACTATTCACGCTTTTTCGGGGTTCATGCATTTCCTTTACTTTTTCTTGTTTATATTGATTTGCATCTTCGTAATTGATTTATGAGATTTGCACATCGGTTTAATACAGTTGCCTTCAATAGTACGACTACTTTTCTAAAAATGACCGTTGTGGTGGTTGGTGTGGTCTGTTGTTCTACCCAATATTGTTTGTAGTACCGTCTATCCTTTTTTTTATGTATCACAAATCTGTACACAGAAATATTATTCATAATAACCTGGCTCCCCTCTGGTGTTGAATCCAATTAGACATACAATATATCTGAAGTATTGTCGTAAAGTCATCTTTGAACTACAAAACGATAAAGTCCAAAATTAATATGAATATATACCGGTCCGTTAGCAAGTCATTATGTATCGGCATGATTACTACTTTTATGTTGATACCTGGGAAATTTTCATTTACCTTACAAATGAAAAATTATTCATTCGTCAGGTTAGGTTTAAAAAGGTAGACAAAATTGAATTAGTCTCTAACAAGATACATAAATGACATTTTTTCCTTTCCTCAGATAAAATATTGTTTAATAATGTAGAGTTCCATTCGTTTTATGTGTTTGAGCTTATGATTTTGCCATTTGACAAGGAACTTTTCGTTTTGCATTTTCCTTGGAGTTCAGTATTTTGTCATATTACTTTTTGCTCATCAGTCTTAATTAAAAGTCTTAAATTTTATTCTATTTTCTGCTATATTCTTTCTTCAAATGAATAACAAAAGATTTAAAAAGCATAATCATTTGCACATGCAAACGAACAGTGTGGAAAAAAGTGTTGATTAATTAGGTAGGTTGAGATACACCTTTAACAGTATTTCGTACTGCATAGGTTGCTCTCATACAGCATGGGTTGTTTTCACACGAAATGGAAGTATATGACGGAACCAAATGATTCGTTTTTGATATAATAAAAGATCACCAATCGTGTGAATTGAACACCTACAGTACTGTCAAAATAAACGGTGACCTATGGTAATTGTGTTTTAATCATTGTAGACAAAACGGGATGGCCTTTTTATTATTATTCTCTACTATGGGAATATAACCGTTAAGTCATTGTATACCATGTACAGGAAGAATTTTACAATGAAAACCCAACAAAATCAATTAAATTACAAAAAAATCATGGAGAACAATAAAAGAACATCGATTTACAACTATGTAATTATATTGAGACCAAGAAATGCCGCCCTCCTTATTGGAGTTCAAGATTAAAAGACAGTCAATAGGTAAAAATTAAGAAATTACTCATAGAAAACTAGCTGCATTGATATAAAATAACTTGAGATGATGATCTTTCCACTGCAATTTTTAAAACGGGATATAAGATCCGTCTGGCAGAATTTCTTTAATACTTTAACACATTGTTGTCAATATGATGGAATTCTATATGTCTGTCAGACAAGTGAGATGTTTAGCTAGCTATAAAACCAGATTTGATCCACCATTTTCTACATAAGTAAATGACTGTACCAAGTCAGGAATATGACAGTTGTTTCCCATTCGTTTGATGTGTTTGAGCTTTTAATTTTGCCATTTGATTTCCGTTTTGAATTGTCCTTGGAGTTCGATATTTTTGTTATTTTACTTTTTAACAATGTTTAATGCAATAAAACGTATTTCTTTTTATCCTTAGCATTAAAAAAAACCGTCAGCTCAATCTCGTTTCTCAGCTGAATTAATGATTGAAAATCTATATCACAAATTACAAGAGCACCAGCTGACATAACAGTTGGTGTGAAAAAGCTTGTACTTATACTTAATGATTGTAAAATTTGACAAGAATTTCCCATGTGAATAAATTAAATTTTGTCTTAACACATCTTGATGAATTGATTTTCCTGTTTTACTCTATAAACTAGTTTTTGCATTTGTTATTGTAACTGACTTAGTACAGAGAAATCCAATAAGTAAGGTTTTTCACTTCTAAGTATATTTAACTGACATTCATTTCTTCTTTGAAATATGTTTTCAAAATTTGCAAAGCAAGGAATTGAAATTTGGTTCTGACGCCATTTTCTGTACTTTTGTGCATCAGATTAGTTGCTAGTAAAAATGAAATGTTCTTAGACATACGTAATGATTATCATTCTTGTTTTACTTTGACCAATGCGTAAATTTTTACAATGCACAACATGAACCTGACACATATTGGGTTTACTCTATATGACGTGTGTTTAAAATAGAAATGAATGTCACCGTCAATTTTTGTTATTTTGTTATTTTTTATTCATTCATCTTTATCTCTAATAAAAATGAGAGGCGAAATATACCTAAGGGATATTTCAAAATGATAACTCGAAAAAATAAAAACTGACAATGTGGTATCAAACAAACCGAAACAACGTCCAAAAGACAAACAGTATTTTAAAGTACTTTGGAAACAGCTACAACGTAAAGAAGCCGACATTTCATTGATTTAAACTTGAAACGTTGCCAGAACCAGCTACAAAATTACATGCCCGGAAGTCACTGAAATTCTTTTAGTTCATTTCCGTAATTGGATGCACAAACGTCTAGTTATCTAATTTCACGATTTTTGACGAAAAAAAATATGTTCGTGTATAATCCCTCAATCATATATCGGGTTAATATTGAGGCCGAAATGGAATTGGCCATGACATAATCTTTATACATTGGTATTCATATATGTATTTTTTTTCTTTCATAACGACATGTCTTTCTTTTGAATAAACAACCCGAACGTTACCAAGTTTTAATGAAAGTGTTTCAAAGAACGAAATACTATCATGTGTACGGTCATTATTTACCCCAATTATAATGCCAACTACAGTTTATTAAAACATCAATTGATAGTAATCGTGTATTGGTGTCAATAGAGGGTTTTCTTAAATATTCTTTAATCCATTTATAAGATTGAAACACTAGAACAAGAAGAAATGCTCAATTCTGTTGTGATATTGTATCCTGATTCTCAATAAAAAAAAAGTGTGTTGCGAGACAAAAGAGAGAAATCAATTATTCGAAATGACCGAAGAGGGCTTACAGTATTCAACCTAATGATATCATCGGAAACTACACTTTGATATTAATAGCCGACCTCATAGTAGATATATTATTCTATGTATTTGAGAGTTGATTTTGATGTAAGGGGTGATTGCTTAATTAGAAAAGTATAGTAAATGACCGATGACTAGAAAAAAAGTATTGGTTTTCATTTAGTACATTTTATTTCAATTTTCAATTTAAGAATAATGACCAATCTTGCCAGAAAATCTTGTTTATATACTTTGGAGTGAGCCACTCAACTCTACATTACTTGATCCGGAAAATGTTACATTTAAGCTGTTTAAATATAAATTTTAATTCATTGGATTTTACAGGTGTTGTTTTCAATAAAAAAAACAAAAACAAATAAACAAACAAACAAAACATATAGTTATGTAAATCGTAAACAGAAAACAGAAACCATAATGAGAATTCCTCTGAACATTCAGAAGAACCTGATGCATCTGGGTCTGTTTGATTGGGCATTGGGAGTTGGTTAAAAAAGGAATTATTACTCTTTTGTTATAGTCTGTTCTTTAATAAGAATGTATTTCCTGATAACTTATAGTTTAATAACGGTGCAATATATATCTCAAATAGTTTTTGTGCAAAACATTTATTGGTCAGATGTAAAATAGAGACGATAGATACCAAAGGGGCATTCAAACTTATAAGTCGAAAATAAACTGACCACGCCATGACTAAACAAGAAAAAGACCAACAGACAAACAACAGTACACAGTACACACAATTCAACATAGAAAACTAAAGATTGAGCAACACGAACCCAACCAAAAACTAGGGGTGATATCAGGTGTTCTGGAATGGTAAGCAGATCCTGCTTTACATGTGGCACCCGTCGTGTTGCTCCTGTTAGTACAAACCCGGTGATAAGTCTTATTTGGTAGGTCACATTCGGGGACAAGGGGACGGGGCTGTAGTTACGACAATTGGAACATATCTGTTGTCATCTGTGATAACGGTCAACCAACTGGTTATGGCGTCCGTAAATTTTACGAAGGATGATTTCAACTTGGAACTCTTGGTTCAATAGCTTTCTTGAGAGCAGTACCATTTTTCAAGGAAATCATGATAGGAAATACAAGCCCTGGAATATCGTATTAGCTGGGAAAAATATACTTCGTATGCAGGTGCTGCTCGAATGTTGCTACATAGAAATGGAAAGTTCACAATCCTCTCTTTTGTCCTAAAGTTCTATTTTCAACCGACCCTCATTGTCAATTTTTAGATGTAAGTCAAGATATGAGGCAGACTTAATTGTATCTGCTGTATCCTTTATCTCAAGTTCGATGGGATAGATGCGTTCAACATAGTCACCAAAATTTTAATGAATTATTTAGTGAGAGAACATCATCTATATAGCAGAAAGTGAAGTTAAAGTATACTGCTCACTTCTTTTTTTTCTTCCTGAGAAGTTCCTGTGTGAATTCAACCTCATATGAATAAAGGAACAAGTCGGCAAGAAGAGGAGCACAGTTGGTTCCTATGGGAATGCAGATTGTTTGTTGAAAAACACGTCCTCAAAACGTAACAAATATGTTGTCAATCAAGAAATCAAGCATCTTGATAATGTCAGTTTCAGAGAATTTTTTGTTAGAACCAGAGTTAATGAACTTATTTGTAACATAGAAAATTTTTTTTTTTTAAAGTTGGAGTATAAATGTACACATTCGTTTTATAAAAAAATTCCACGTTGTTTATTTGAAGCTTAAAAATGTGTAATAATGTTTATTCATCATAAAAATTAAATTCGATTGTGATTTAGACTCTTCAATTCTTCATGTTCTATGGGAATAATGTTTATTCAGCGGGTTGTCTGGTTTTTGCCAGAATTTTTGACGGTTTGTATGTCAGTCTGAGTTCAATGATAGTTAAAATTGACACCAAAAAGGCCTCCTCACAAAATGAGATAATTAAATCCCTTTAGATATATGCTGTTTAAACTCAGAGACTTTTGTATGCAGGACATTTTTTATCACATAAACATGCTTACTAGTGTAACAAGTTGTCTTTGTTTTCGTTGCTATATACACTTTGTATATGCATTGTTTATATAAACTTTGGTATACTTTATCTGTTTGTTTTGGGTGTAACGATAGATTTTAAATATATAATAATTGCATTACATGACCCATTGTAATGCTTTCAGGATAAATTATGAATGGTCTTTTCCAAATAATCTTTTATATAATATGTCATGCATACTATAGTCTCTAAGTTTAAACAACAACTATTTAAACAATAAGCATTATAGGATTTTAAATGGATATAATTTATATGAATTGGAATGTGTCATAGCGTATCATTTTGTTGATAGTTTAAGTTTTATTTGGTAAACAAGTTATATAATTTTTTTAAATGTCAGTTTGCAATACTGTTTTTTCTACATATCAAGTACTATAAGAATGGTTTATATTAATGGAAAGCCAAACTATACTTTTTTGTAGATTAACATGATGAATAGTTGAATCTCTTATGAGCTTTTAAAATCCTTTCTTAGGTACAAACACAGTGTCTAAAACAGCCAATTATGACTGTTCAAAAAGTTGCAAAAGTAATCACCTTTTTAATCGGAATCACAAAGAGTGTATGTTCGTTGATATACAGTTACAAAGATTGTGTAGATGGTAATATCTCGTTGGCAATCATACTCAAACGCCTTATTTTAGATGCATTCAATATCAGGTTGAAAAAAAAATATAAAAACAACCAACACTTCTCTTTCAAATTATACGAAGAATAATGCAAGAGTATTAGTGCTTTAAATATTAATTAAGGTTCACTATTTTAATATTTGGAACTACTTTTAATTTTCTTTCGCGTGCATTGTTAGCAAGTGGTGTGCATCTCTTTCTTTTTTATATGAACTAACAGGAAAAAATGAGGTACCCGTATCTTTTAAAAACGGATTTGAAACTTCTTACCTTACTGTATTTTCCTCATCTACTATCATTATATGCAAACTGATTAAAAGTATCACGTGTTCTCTCTTTGTTTTATTTCTTTTTAAACTAGTTAAAAGTCATACTTTATATAGTGGGATCTATAATTATTCTTGTTAAAGGATAGGAAAATAATAAAGAAATAATTCATTGGGGGCTTGAATTTATACTGATTTTACCACGTGTTGGCCCTTTATGCTAAATATTTTATCACGTGCGATAGCGATAGCATATTTTACTTATATGTAAACAAAAAAATTGACTTATAACACATTGTATCATCGTTTGTTTATGTTTCCTTGTTTTGATGACTTTCGGTTTCACAATCGTAAATTTTCCCGTACAAAGGCTTATATTCTTACGTCATCGTTCAATGACGTCGGGTAGCTCATTCATAAAAAAGCATATGACATGGGAGTATGATCGAAACAGCCCAAACAATATATTCATATTTCACCATGGGTGTGTACTCATTGCGTTTGAAGAACGTCATATTAGAATATGTGTTTGAAGTAAAAATGTATTAATTTTGGTCCTGGCCATCTTTAATTTCAAGGTACAGTAAATGGGCTATGTCAAATATTCGGGTAAAATTTTGCATACAACTTTAGTACGTTGAACTACAACTGGACATCGAAAAAACTAATAATGTATTCATCTCTTTTATTTTCTAAAATATAATTTAATGAGTTCGTACAAAATAGGTATTCATTTGTAAAAAATACATACAATTGGCGAGGAACGTACTTATATTTGTCTCAAATTGCCGATTAGAGATTTAAAATTCTAAAAATATCTATGGACGATTAGGCTTTCGGATCTTGAGTAACTAGCTTCAATTTTATTTAGAAGCATGAACATATGACTACAAAGTGAATGTACATTTCATTGTAAAAAACAACAGATATTATCATTCTTACTGCTCTAAGTAGTTTTAACTTGAAAAATAAATCGGTGTTTTAAATTAAAAAAAAACAAAGCACATTGACCCCTATTTGAAGATAGCAATGTGTTTTGCAATGAACACGCTTCAATAGATGGCTATTCATATGAATAAATTATATCAATTTATAACTCTAAAATTTATTGATTATAAATTGAATGTAAATAATGATCTACATTAAAATGCGTTCAGGAACCATATTTCAAATTCTAAATCTTCTAATTTGTTTGAAAAACGTTTGATTAGAATAAACAGATAAGCTTTTTCTAAATTATTGTAAAATGAAAAATGAAACTGTTGTTTACAGAAAAAATTAAAAGTGTAGTCATATTTCGTAGCTGAAATCTTCCTAAAGAATTTCAAAATGGAAAACGCAGTTATAATAATTTTCTCATTGTTTCCAATAGAATTTAATTTAAAAGTTGAGGAGCATTTTGATATAGTAATTTGTGTTTATAAAACATACATGACATACTGGAAAACTGAAATGTATCGCGAAAATATACATTGTCTGATATAGACTTCAATAGGTCCCTTAGTTCAAGTCCATAAGTAATTGCTTTTAAAAATACATCAAATGTATTACATACGATTATGTGTCATGCCATTTCGATCTAACATTAACCTACACAGACCACACACAAGAAAGGGGATTTTGAGTATAGAAAACAAAGTCTCGTTATTTCCGAAAACATAAAAAAAAACTACAAAAGACGAACAACATGAACAGCTATAATTTTCCTCTTTCAATTATATACTTCCCCTAGAAATCTTTGTCAAATTTAGAAGTTTGTATTTACAAATATATTTATGTTGTGTGGTAACTTCAAGATCGTCAGTATCTGTTTAATTGACGAGAGAAGAATTCGAAATAAGTTAATTAGTTTTAGTCGACTTCTCTAAGAACATTCATACTATAATTCTAGTGCATTTTTTCCAAAAGATGATTTTGTTTTGCTATGAATTTTTCATTATTTCAATATATCAATTATCATGGTTTTCTTTCAAATATGTCAATCTCGGACTAAAATAACACAAAAAAGTTTGTCAAAAAGGAATATTGTCCTCAAATAAAAAACGTAACTTTTGAAAATTTATGATATGAAATAGAGAATTTCAATGAGTGCTTACCTTTGTGTAGTGTTCGTATTAGTTGATATAGATGTATACACGTTACAAATATATGAATGTTCCATTTAAATTTTGTTTATAAAAACAAAATACTTTAATCCTTCTATATCGAGAGGATTTGATGACGGTGTAGGATCTAGTTATGATAGTTTTTTAAACACTATTTAACGTAAATTAAGTTAATTTGATAAAAAAAAGATTTATAATTATTTTTCAACTTGACGGTAACAGGAATACTATGCTGAAAGTGGATGTTGTTGTTAACGAATATTGTAATGTAAAAAGGTGTCATTAGATCTATGACAAAATGAACAGTTCACATTCAAATGGCAGAGTTTACTGGTTAAATGTAACCTTTAAGTCGTTTATGGTATATATCATTTCAATCTGTAGGTTATTTCAATTGAATATACTACACAATGTCAATCTTTCCAATACTGTATATTAATCAATAAAAATAAACCCTTAACAAAATGCATCATATTTATTTAAACATTTGAATAAAAACATGATTTTAAAAACTTCTTACCCGATTAAAAATTTCATTGGTCTAGCTATATATCAGTAAATCTTTCGTATTTAGGAGAATTCTAATATCTTAAATACTATAAGTCCAAAATGTAAATATATTTAAAATGAATAAGTAATATCTAAATAGTAAAATAGTAAACATATAGGACACCTTTAATCTAGGTAAGAATATGTTAAAAGGTATTGCCATGTTTCGTATCTTTATAGTTTTGCACTACCCCCTGTAGTGCAGTGACAAATCATTTAAATGCGCATATCTTTAGAGTTCAAAGGGTCGACTTATCTCACGGCCAATAATCCTACTCAGGATATACTTAACATCAAATTATCATTAGGCTATATCGTAGAGTTTTTGCCGTAATGCTGATTATTCAGAAATTGACATGAATTTGTGTTTTTCCGATTTATTTTCTTTTTCCTTATTTTACACGGAAAAGGTATTAATAACTCTCGAAATATGATTTCAGCAATAAATCCTCATCAAAGATTCAAGACGGCTTATATCTTTGTTCGCCAGACGCGCGTGTCGTCTACATAAAACTTACTTAGCTTTAAATACAAAACATTCCAAAAAGATGTCCCTTTTACGACAGAGGCCATATATACCTTGGGATAGAAGAATGTTATTTTAGAAATTCCAACATTTTAAATACAGTAAATGTACGATCACAAATATTCCATATGACATTGAAGTTTTGTTTTGTAACTATTGCCACCGAACTTTTACGGTATTTTATTTAAAGACGTCTAATATTACATAATGCGTAATTTTCATCTCTTAATTGGTACCTTTTTTCAAACCCAGAAATATTTTTAATTAATTATATAAAACAATCCGCTATATTTTTCGTAAGTGTCTGGTTGTCCTGCTTATGCCTTTAATGAATGATCAGTTTCTGTATACATTATTCTGTTTTATGTTCCTCGAATTATATTCTGGTTTGCCTTGATGCACGTGGTTCCATCAACATCTCCACATAATTCATTCTAGCCTTTAATGCAATCGTGCGATACCTTTTTAATGTTTAAATACATGTATGCAATTCTACATTGGCTAGAGGTATAGGGGGAGGGTTGAGATCTCACTAAACATGTTTAACCCCGCCACATTTTTGCGCCTGTCCCAAGTCAGGAGCCTCTGGCCTTTGTTAGTCTTAATGTTGTTTTTTTTTTTTAGTTCATTTATATGTTTTGGAGTTTAGCATGACGTCCATTTTCACTGAACTAGTACACATTTGTATTTAGGGGCCAGCTGAGGCCCACCTCTGGATGCGGCATTTTCTCGCTGTGTTGAAGACCCATTGGTGACCTTCTGCTGTTATCTGCTCTTTGGTCGGGTTGTTGTCTCTTTGACATATCCCCCATTTCCATTCTCAATTTTAATAAAATACACAAGAGTAATTTGTATTCAATAAATTATTTGAGAAAATCAATTACATTTTATCTTTCAGTTATTCGCCTATTTTTATAACGGTCATAAAAACCATTAAAATATATATCTAAGCGGAATCATGTCAACCTAAGATTACAATTAATGTGGTGTTAAATCGTTATCAATTGTTTTCATACCACATTAATTGTAATCTTATAACAAATAAAATATATATCTAAGCGGAATCGTGTCAACCTAAGATTACAATTAATGTGGTGTTAAATCGTTATCAATTGTTTTCATACCAAGCTTTTAAAATTGCTTACGACATGTATAGAACAATCATTCATGATAATCTATTTCTTTTCTCTTATGGGAAAACAAATTATGTGCGTTCTCAGGATTTCATGTTCATGATATATGCAGTGATTATTTGTTCAAAGCATGGTCATATTCGTTAACCTTTTTGGACAATGTATTTTAGAATATAATAAGAAACAAATGAAAATAACTTTTTTTATAAATGCCATGAGTACGAAGTGCTTTTTTGGTATTGACCTTCACCAGGAACGTTTAAATACGAATATATTTGAAAGCCAATGACATATTAGAACTGAAACAGTTGAAGAGCGAAATGACCAAAAAGAACCTAATAAAATAGCCCAAACAATTTAAGGTCAACTTTGCATTAGGAAGTTGAAACCTTAGTTTCATTATAATTTATAAATTTATCAACAGCTAATTTAAGTAAGGTATGTTATAAATTATGTTAACTACGGCATAATGAGCTAATAATACCCTCAGGGACTCTTAGTTAGTTTACCGTTAAATTTTGCACAATATAAAAAATCTTAGATGTATGATTTTTTTTATTAGTTGTTATTGGCTTTGAACTAGCTGTCAGTAACTGCAAGTACTCTCCTCAGATCTGTACTTAGTGTCTTTTTGTTGTTGGGATGTATAAGTATCCGTCCACGTCCACTCCGTGTTTTTGTTAGAAGTATTTCTTTTTGTATCTATCTGATGAGTTAAGCCTTTTTCAACTGGTTTTTTTTTATAATTTGTTCTTATTATGTACTGTTACACTACTGTTCCAGATTAGGGGAGGGTTGGCGCCTTCAAACTAGTTTGACCCCGACAAATTCTAAATCTACCTGTCCCAAGTCAGGAGCCTGTCATTCAGTGGTTGTCGTTTGTTGCTGTGTTACATATTTGTTTTTGTTCATTATTTTGTACATAAATTAGGCTGTTAGTTTTCTCGTTTGAATTGTTTTACATTTTTAATTTCGGGGCCTTTTATAGCTGACTATGCGGTATGGTCTTTGCTAATTGTTGAAGGCCGTACGGTGACCTATAGTTGTTAATTTCTGTGTCATTTTGTCTCTTATGGAGAGTTGTCTCATTGGCAATCATACCGCATCTTCTTTTTATATATTATGTTCTTCTTTCTTCCCATATTTGCCATGTTTTTACGAAGATTTAAATTTGTTCATTTCTTGTTTATTCTAAATTACATATAGGATTGTATCAACTTTGTGACAAGATGCTTGATTTTGATTTTGCTCAGTTGATATGTGTTAGTACCTATTCGAATATATTAATTCTATACAACATCGGTTACATATCTTTCACTTTAGCTTTGGTTCTTGAACTGCATAACTAGCTTCAATATTAGTTTTAAATCACTTAGAAACTTTGCATACATATGGCTATTGTGCATTAAATCATGAAAATGTCAGGTCACAGAATGGTTCATACATCCTTAATTGTATATGTACTCAAATGTCAGATAGTGGCGTTATTTGAAAAAGATCAGATCATGTCGATCGGAAACAGAAACGAAACAAATGTTTTATTAAATAATAAGAAATACATGTTATGGCTCCAGCTGTATTTTAGGATGAATGACAAGTAGCGGATATCTCTTTAAGATAAGTATACATGTATTTTGACAAATATGTTGTTGTCCCCGCAGATAAAGCACAAAACAACATCGTGTTTGTGTGTAAATCACATCACATAAACTGCTTGATACATGAATTAGGTATTGAAAATTCACTTGGAAACACAACACATACCGCAACGACACTTACGAAGGAGGAAATCCTGGATGGTCGTATGTCTGTTCTATATTCCTTTGGAATTTCAACCAAAAATGAATAACTGGATCTTCATTCACTGTATTAGATACCTAAACTACAAAAGTATCCCAACAAACAACATTATATTGCTGGGTCTTACAAGTGTACTACGAAACCTATTTCTAAATTATTAACATCAATCTTATCAGAAATCAAAGCCGAGCTTCAAAGTTAATGTGAAACTACCTATTCTTGAGGTTGGCGTGAATCAGATGTGGATATAAAAAAAATTCCAAAGATATTTTAGAGTACATACAATCTAAGACTCTTTCCTCTTGCAATAGTATTAAAACATTTGGCTTTTCTACACTTTACTCAAGTATTCCCCATTCCAAGTCAAAAGACAAATTGAAAGAGTTGGTCCTGCTATGTTTCAGAAAAAAGAATGGCCCACGTTAATACAAGTTTCTTGTCTTAGGGAGGGATAAATCGTACTTTATAAAAAATCATTCTGATTCAAACAAAAAATTCTCTGAAACTGACATTATCAAGATTCTTGATTTTTTGATTGACAACATATTCGTCACGTTTGGAGGACGTGTTTTTCAACAAATAATCGGCATTTCCATGGGAACCAACTGTGCGCTTCTTTTTGCCGACTTGTTCCTTTATTCATATGAAGCTGACTTCATACAGAAACTTCATAAGAATAAAGAAAAGTAAGCAGTATCCTTTAACCTCACTTTCCGCTATATAGATAGTGTTCCCCACTAAATAATTCAAAATTTGGTGACTATGTTGAACGCATCTATCCCATCGAACTTGTGATAAAGGATACAACATATACTGTTAAGTCGGCCTCAGATGTTTTAGCTTCCCAATTGTGAACTTCCTTTCTATGTAGCAACATTCCAACAGCACCTGCATACGGAGGATATATCCCCATTTGATACGATATTCCAGGGCTTGTATTTTCTATCATTATTTCCTTGATAGAGGGTTGCTGCTCACAAGGAAGCTATTAAACCAAGAGTTCCAAGTGATGAAGTTGAAATCGTCCCTTCCGGAGCACATTAGATCACCCCCTGTTTTTGGTGGGGTTCGTGTTGCTCAGTCTTTGGTTTTCTGTGTTGTGTTTTGTGTACTGCTGATAGTTTGTCTTTTTCTTTTTAGCCATGGCGTTGTCAGTTTATTTTCGACTTGTGAGTTTGAATGTCCCTTTTGTATCCTTCGCCTCTCTTTCAACATGACCATCTTTGAAGATTCAAAGGCAAACATTGTTTGTATCAAAGCTTGCGCATGGTACGGACAGAAATTTTCCTGCCTAGAATGTAATGATTGTAGAACCAACTCACTTATCAGACTGCTTAATGTGGTTGCCATGATAACGATTTTGATTGATCTATTAGTCACAATGTTCAATATTCCATACTTTGCACTGCCAATCTCCTCCGAGATAACCTCTCGAGGTAAACAAAAAACAAATTCTGCAAGTTGTGTACGACTTTGAGGTGGTTGTTGGACTATCAAACCAACTGGACACTTTGATGGTATCGAATATTATTTCGTTTCCTTTTCAAAAGGAAGTAAAAACAGATTGTAAAGTGTTACTGTATCTATACCTAAACAGCTATACTTGTACGATATCCTATCGATTTTTCATGTGATAAATTCATTCTAATCATTGTGATCCATGTATTGTTTGTAAATCCAGTTTTTATATAGATTTCTATTATTTTCAGTCAAGATTTTGCTATATATGCAATATTTGTACCGTATAGAACAAAGTTTGATAAAAGGGAATACAGAAACGTACATAAATGCGACTTCTGACCAAAACATTTACACCACTTTAACATTTTTCGAATTTATTCATTGTCAAAATAAAATCAAAATTAGCCGTGAGGTATGTTGATACATTAAACAATTGATTCATTCTATCTGTCACCGTATGAAAATGTGAATTTCTAAATTTAGGAATAGGTGAGACATGGAATGTAACATGTTGAGTTTTAACGATTTATCTTTTGACAACTGGGCTGTTTGTTAATAGTTAATTGATGTGTTTCACGTTTTAGGAATTTAACATCAGTGGGAAAATCCTTCTCAACTAAACATGCTGAATGTAATTTGAAATATGAACCTGTCTTGAACAAAGCATTAAGTTTTCTCTTTATATGCTATGTATCAATTATAGGATGACATCATTCTATTCACTGAAATACAAATGCATTTTTCAAATCATATAATTACCGGTGTAATTACAGCGTAGTCGACATGTGGTTCTATCAAAACCCATTTCTATTCAAAAGTTTTAATTAGAAAATGATGTATAAAAGACCAAGATGCTGGATAAGCGATAGTGTGCGACGATGCAAGTTTCATTAGGTAATGCTTTCGATTATATTTCATAAATGATAAGCGAGAACATTACATCCAAGGAGCTAATAACTCCATGGAGCCAGGGGTTGCAAACCAATTTCAATTTGATATAAGAAGTGGTGCACAAAATATACACAGATATGATTGGAAAATGAAAAATTCTGATCCATCGATATACCAATTACTACCCTTTAGTTTATTACATGTACCGTGATTAAATTGTACACATTGATATATTTGACATATATAGAAATTGGCTAATTTCAGCTCAAATTCATGTTTACACTCACATAGGAAGAGCAACACACCAACCCAACCACCCTTGCCCGTGTAAATTGTGATTAGTAACAAGGTTATCAATGATCTGATGGATAGTTGTAAATAAAGAAAACAGGACATATATAAAATAAGAAGATATGGTATGATTCCCAATGAGAAAATTTCCACTAGAGACCACATGACGTAAAATTTAGCAACTATAGGTCAAGATAAGGCCTTCAACAATGAGCAAAACCTATATTATATAGCAAGCCATAAACGGCCCCGAAATGACAATTGCAAAACAATTCAAACGAGAATATTAATACCCTGACTTATGTACAAAACAATAAACGCAAACCAAATATGGTAAACAGCTACAAACGAAAACCGCTGAGTCGGCCAGAATCTAGCGGGGTTAAACATACGAGGGGCACCAAAAGCTCCCCTTAACATTGGTCAGTAGTAAAACAGATCAACATAAAACAAAAACAAACTTTACAAAAAATAAACGATGAAAAAAATATTATAACAAAACCCAAAGGCAAATGCATATGCCTCTTCATGTAGTGTGTAAAAATCAATGTTATGTAAAATTACATTGAGATATGTCTATATTGTTTTGAAAGGGTATACATATCATGTTATAATTAAACACAATAATAATAATCTCATAATGACAGCACTATCAATAAATCATTAATTCGTGTATCTGTATTCTTTTGAATCCAGAACATATGAACAAAAATAAACACGCACTTTAACTTCAATTTTATTTTTATTATTTTTCATTCTAATTCTAATATTCTTTAAAAGTATTCAGAACTTCATATTACAATCAAAATGAACATAGATTCCATACAAAATATGTACAGTTACTCAACCTAAAGCTTATTTTACTACTTTTTTTCAAATATTAGCGATAATGATCTTTTAAAGTAAAGGTTATACCACAATAATTTTTGACGTTTTAATTTCCTATGAAATGTTAGTGACATTAATTTCATTTAAAGGACATGACCTCATGTTCAAAGATTTATAATCGAAATTTTGAACATAGATTCCATACAAAGAATGTACAGTTACTCAACCTAAAGCTTATTTTACCACTTTTTTATTAAATATTAGCGATAATGATCTTTTAAAGTAAAGGTTATACCACAATAATTTTGAATCTTGAATATGTGTATGAACTTTTGATTTTACCATTTGATGAGGGACTTTCCGTTTTGAATTTTCCTTGGAGTTCGTTTTTTTTTTTTTTTTTGTTTGTTATTTTACTTTTTGCAGTTCTTGTCTCCTAATACTTTTTTTGTTGTTCTTGGTTTGAAATCTTTATAGCTTTCTTCCTCTTTTATCTATCACAAATATTAAATATGACATTGGTTACAGTTGTTTTGTAACCATTACCGCCGAATATATTCAGGATTTTATTTAAGGACGTCTAATATTACAAAATGCGTAATTTTCATTTCTTAATTGGTCCCTTTTTCTACAACAGAATCAATGGGTTTTGTTTTCCTTAGTTAATTAAATGTAAGTAAAAATTTGATCAAGTAATGTAATGTCGTGCTGATTTTGAAAAAGAGAGGCGACAGATACCAAAGGCAGGCATGGGGTAATGCAAATTTGTAATTTTAATGCATGGTAATACATTACATTTTTCCAAGTAATTGCATGTAATGTGTAATGCAGCAATTTTTACATAACATTTTATTGTAATTTAATGCATTACTTTAGCAAAAAAGTGTGTAATTTCATGCATTACATGGCATTACTTTTTTCACATTCTATATATTTTTAACAGATTGTTAGAGATTTAACTAAAGCAGAATTTAAGATTTCTTGATTAACTAAGAGCATAATCATTTGAATATTGTTGATTTTCAATTTTCTATTTAGTTTTCACACTTTACATAAATCGCTAGAGGAAATTTGGAGATTAAACCTTTCCCCAGGTAGAACTTGAAAAAATTGGTATAAATACTGAAATGACCAAATTACAATTCTAAATGAATAACACAACACTGTATATCAGATTGAGTTCTTTTTTTTTTTTTTTTTTTTTTAATTTCATTTAAGTTCATACATTTTGCTGCATAAAAGATTGATATTTGAAAAGCATTACTGTAAAAGTGTTCCATTGTTGTCAAAGTGGATTCAAAAGATCAATGAATACCTTGTCATGATTAAATAACAGATAATTGAACATTGTCATAAAACACTAATTAGTTTGTTTTACAAGCAATCTTTTCACCATCTGAACACTTGGTCATAAATTAAGCTCTATGTTTATTATATAATTAGTAAAAAAATCGCAGTAAATATTTTGATTTAAATTAAAAAAACAAATGGGGTGATCTCAGGTGCTCCGAAAGGATAAGCAGATTGTCAAATATTCCTAATAAAACACTGAAAAATAAAAATTTAGCGAAAGTGTTCAAATATTAAGAATGAACATCATTACTTGTTCTAACATTAATTATATGAAAAGAATCCGCTATATTTTTCGTAAGTTTCTGGTTGTCCTGCTTATGCCTTTAATGAATGACCAATTTCTGTATACATTATTCTGTTTTCTATTCCTCGAATTCTGTTTTGCCTGGCTGCAAGTGGCTCCATCAACACCTCCACATAATTCAATCCATCCTATAATACAATCGTGTGATAATATTCAAATACATGAATTTAATAAAACGCACAAGAGTAAATTGTAATCAATAAATTATTTGAGAAGATAAATTACATGCATATTTATTTATTCGCATATTTCATAAGAGTGATAAAATCCTTAAAATATGTATATAAAAGCGGAACCGGGACAGCCTAAGATTTAGATTTTTGTTTTACAAAAGCATTATACATTGTTTTATACCGAGGTTTATAAATTGCTCACGAACTGTACTGAACAATTATTCATGAAAAATTTTGTTTCTCTCAAGGCAAAACAAATTAAGGACGTTTTCAAGATTTCATGTACATGATGTATGCAATGAAGATTTGTTCATACCGTATTTGTTAACCTACACGGACAATGAATTTTACAATATAATACAAAAAAATGAAAATAATACTTTACAAATTTCATGTGTCCGAAGCGCTTTTATTAATTTACCTTCACCAGGAATGCAAAAATCCGTATATATTTGACAGCTGAGTATGTGTTAGAAACGAAAGACTGGAAGAGCTATATGAGCAAAAAGAACCTTATGAAATAGCCCAATCAATCTAAGGTCTACTTTTCCCAAGGGAGATCAAACCTTTGTTTGATAATAATTCATAAATTTATTAACAGATAATTTAGATATGGTATGTTATAAATCATGTCAGTACGAAAGTACTGAATACTGAGCCGATAATACCCTAGGAGACTGAAAGTGACCGGTATCGACCCAGCGCTAAATAAAAATGAAAACAACACTTTATAAATTTCATGCTTCTGATGCGCATTACAGTCACTTATGCTAAGCAATGCCATCAAGTTATAGTTTCTATATTTCATGTGCATTTATTTACAATGTTTATTTCCATCAAAGTCATTAAGGACAATGATGGGAAACGAAGCCAAATGATGACAAAGTTGTTCCTGGCCAGTTGAATAAATTGAATTAATATTGTATCAAAACATAATCTAATCATTTATTGAAACTTTTAAATAGATTAAAACAAGAACAACGCAGATCTGCCAACTTTCCCACTTTATTGGGCTATCCTGCATGAGAGGTGTTGACCTGACCCTTATCAAACTTAATGATTTAGACTACATACTTAAAAAAGACATTCAGATGAGTAAAAAATACATTGTGCCAATTAAGTACACTAATGACATATAAAGATATGCATTAGTTACTCGTGCGCACAAGTTGTGCAACTCGTGCGCACATGCCAGTAATTCGTGCGCACAAAATTGTATTATGGACCAGGTTTATATATGTGAACAATATTTTCCCGTTGTTCTGAAAAATAGGAGAAACCAAAAATTCTTAATATATAGATTTGTAGTTTTGCATTGTACTGTGTTGTTCCTTGTTTCAGTTTTATAAGGTGCGGGCAGGACTTTTGTGTATTCCTTCCTTTCCCAAGAAGTTTGTATAAGACTTTTATCTCCTTTCACGTAAATATCGTTCGGTTTAAAATTGTAAATGATCATGATGATAATACATAATTATATATATATTTTTTTCATACCATAAATGTACCCAAAATAAAATAATAATAATAATAATAATAATAATAATAATAATAATAATAATAATAATAATAATAATAATGAAAATAATAATAATAATAATATTTATAATAATAATAATAATAATAATAATTGACCCCAATTTCAAGGTCATAAAACAAGGACCTTAAATCAAAATACCCTAGGTTTCTACTATATATGGTAAAAAAGTTAAATCACGATACGGCTAATTTAAAATATAAGAGGGGAGAAAACTCCCATTGAATGTATACGTACCCTTTCAACCAAAATTTATGTTTTACGACATGTCGCAACTAACAACTCTGAAAAAATATCTTGTCAATATCTTATACGATTTCTGAAAATAAGTGATAACAAGCCAAGATCAAAATTTAGAACATGACCTTAACCTTTGACCTTGACCTCGTTTTCTTTTATATGGATCAATGCCCTCATATGAAAAGACCCTAGGTCTCTATCACTTATAGTTTGCCAGTTACAAATACATTTCACTTATATCAAATACAGAAGGGGAAATAACTCTCATATGGAATCATTATACTGCTTCAGTCAAAATAAAACGAAACATCCTGAGGATATAACGAGCAATTTGGGAAAATAAATTTGTCGGTTGCGAAGTATTTGAAATAATAAGAAAAACAGTGTTGGGGAGATAACTCTTACATGGAAAAGTATTCGGTTAAGCAGGGTCAGTTTCAAAAGCGTATAAACTGTTCGATATAATATACCAAATATCTAAGCGACATCTTGCGAAACAACCAAACAGTGAGAGAAAAAAATTAGGCGGAAGAAAAAAAAAATAATAATCAAAAAAAAGCATTGGGCCTTTCCACGGGAAAGTGGAATGACCTAATAATGATAATATTGATAAGAAGAAGAAGGACTTAGCCTATCAATAAAAGCTGATACTGAACGAAACAGGCCTTACGACAAGGTTTAATTGAAAATCATAGTGTTTTGTTGCACGCTTATTCACTATTGCGTTAGATTCTGATAAACGATGAATTTGACTAGCTTAATTACTTCCTTATTATCTTTTTTTATGTGGTTTGTCCTTCTGCAGTTGATTGTTTACGATTGTCCACAGTCATATTGTCTTAATATTTGTCATCACATTTAGTCTTTTATATATTTTGTTATGATGAAGAGAAGTTTGAAATTTGTTATAATGTCTTGGATATTCTTTTTTATCCCCTAATTTGCTTCTTCGACATTCCTTCCAGAAATCCTTCATTTCCATTTAAATCATTCGATATATAAGATACACTATCGTCTGTATCTAGCAAATTGTTTGAATCGTTATGATGAGTATTTTGTAGACAAAACATTCGTCTTGCGTACAAAATAAAAAAAAAATTGATACCTTTGATGAAGTTTTTATGTAACGATCACATATCATATTTCATACATCAGAGTTTTATCCTTTACCATCAAAAAGTAGGAGGTTTTGGTTTATGAATTTAAAACGGGTGAATGAAGGTCTGTGTACAATAGGCAATGATTAAATCCCTGTTGTAAGAAGTAGAGCTTCTGATATTTCGTTCCTTAACATTGAAAAGAAATTAAACTGCAGTCGGTGATTTTCTGAAACAGTATATATATATCATATATTAATATTTCTTGTATGCATTTTTTAATCTTATAGCTTTGTGTCAATGGCATAAACTGGGACCTCGGTTTCGAAAGTGATTTGAAACAAACCAATAAGTTTAATAACATATATTTGGCTTACAGATTGCTCAGCTGGTTCGTCAATGAGATCAGGCTGTTCTAAAATAGAAGAAATAATTCACAATTCGTAAATGTTTGTTTCCAACGTCGCGTTTCATTATTAAATAACTAAATTGATATTAAAGAAAATGTTCACAGCTGTTGAACGGTACATATAGATGTACATAAAAGAAAATCAACCTGGTCCAATTCGTTAAAGGGGAGATAATTCAATTCAATTTGCAAAATGGCGGTAGTTCGTATTTCTAGTTTGTTTTCCATTAGAAACTATCCTTATTTAATACTCAGTTGGAAAAATGGAGAAAAAAATTATTAAAATGATTTCATCAGCATCCATAAATAAGTTGATAACAACATTGTAACATCGCACAGCAAATGCAATGTATTGCTAATTTGAATGAAAATATCTTACAACCCTTTACAAAGGAAACGAGGGAAAGTATCACATGAAAAATAATAGCGAGTGAAGGACAACTTTGCAATCAAATATACATGATATGATTGACAAAAGGTTTATTTAACTTTCAAATTAGTCGGTTCTGTTTAGGATAAGTGCCTTTCTAAAAAGTAATAAGATTTTCACCAAAAGAAGCACCTGGCAAGAAATAATTTGTTTACCTAACGCTGTAATGATGACATCCTTATGTTTATTGGAAGGTTTATAATGGTAATTGTAACGGATTAAGAAGCGTAAAATTATTAAAATGTATGCTTAAAAATTTAGGGTAAGTTTAAAATGTCGAAACTTTATTCAATACACTTTTTCAGAAATTTTATAATCATCCATCGATTTCATTATGTTTCTTTTTTAATTCATTTTTAAGATTTGATATTTTCTATTGTTATCATATGGAAGAACTTTTAATACCATGCTTATTTTTACTGCAGCCATATTGCATATTTGGACGACATCCATTTGAGTAGGATTATAAGAAAAAATCAAAATGTAATTAATGGAGACATGTACAAATTATCAACTCTCATCAACAATTTATCCTCAAAAATTCGCATTTGCATTTTATTTGACCTCTTTTCGTGTACAAATTAACTTTATCAACATTGGCAACTTTTTGCCTTTTTGATTTTAGAACAGACGCGTAGCCGTAATATGATTACTTTATGAATTAACCAAAATTCTTTGCTCGTGATCTTTCCACTTATGACGAAACACCTTTGAGTTTTTTTGGGTTTTTTTTCAAGGTAAATAACATTTATCTTATCTGTTTTCTTGACTCTTAGACAAAGAGTTTTTCAATCGCTAGTGATTTTGTGTATCCCATTGCCTTAATATCTCCGTTTATGCAATTTGAAGCATTTTCCTCAGAACTTCTACACAAAATGTTTGTAAATATCCGTCTGAAGAAAGTTTTCAAAAACATATAAGACATTGAATGAAGACGGAAGTTGACTTGATGGAGAGTTGTCTCATTGGCACTCATACCACATCTTCTTATTTCTATTGACTATTGATTGACATCACATCTTATACATGACTTATTTCTAGCAACATACAACCATGGGAAGTAATTAAACTATAAGTAAGAGTCACATGATATAAATATCATGAATAAAGTACAAACCATTTTGTCATGTGACATAGTTTACATAAAAATGTAACAAATATTTTATATATACCTCCAGTATCTTCGCCTAAAATATTCCTGAAATAGATATTTGTTAATTTCTATTAGAAAAGGTCGTGTATGGTATAAATGTTTTTTTTTTTTTTCGAAGGAAATCATATTAACCGTAAAACAGACCCATAGTTGTTTCAAAACAGGTCAATGTTTTGAAGTGTTAAATATAAAAAAACATTGTTTGAAAACTATAGAGTATAGAATGATATTATTATGAATAATACAACTTCACAGACGATTTTGAACTGTTTAGTATAATTTTAGTATGTATTATAACACACTATATTATTAATCGAACATTATAAAGGATTTGTAATTCGTTAAAACTTGATCACATGTACATTTGTATTTACTTAGTTTGCACGCCAGCACTGTTGTGTTTAGCTTTTCATAGGTCAAAACAGCATATTGCACAGAGCATACAGCATGTTACTAAAAATACATTCAAGAGAACACCAATTTTATATTGTTCATGCAATAGTTGTTGATTAATAATATAACAATTGTGGCCTTTGGTTGAGGTCAATACGATGTTATATCGACCTAGAGAAGCATATCGACCTCGGACTTCGACCTCAGTCCATATGATCCTGTTAGGTCCATATTACCTCGTATCGACCTCATACAAAGGCTATAATTGTATAATATTTACAAAATAATATCAACTTTCAGGTGTTACACCTGGGATATGAGAGGCAACTCTTACAAATGTAATTGAAGTCATTTGTGCGTTTTAACCCAGCAGTAATTGAAAAAGTGATCAAGCATTTATGTTATTTACATTTGGGTATGAGAGTGATACAGAAACACATATGAAAACAAATGACTCATGTCATCATTTAGATAAATTCTTAGATGGTTTGGGAAAAATTTGATTGGAGAAAAATGGATTGAATAGTGAAAATTTAAGGTTTTAGTGCTTATCTATTTGTTGATAGACTGAACATAACTGTATTGTTAAGTTTTCCCCCAAAAAAACGGCAATATTAGAAGATATGATCTATCCTAGAACAAGGTGAGGATAACAGATAACCTACATAAGTACAAAGATAATACTTAGATAGTGACAGACTATTAAAACATTGAACTTAGCGTCTGCTGTCTCGATGATAGGAACATTTTATAGTCCTTTTGGAGGGAAACCAACTTTACGAATTATAGTGTTGATATGTTTATTCGTCTTCAGGGCAGTTATCCAAAACTGAATATTACTGTTGTTTTACAAAATTGACTACAGTCACTATTGGGACCATACAATTTTCACTTAAGCACACAGATATGATG